>JAVQJG010184937.1:0-32817 GCA_036024015.1 Craterocephalus amniculus | reverse complement strand
ACGTGACGGGACGTGACGTGACGTGACGTGACGTGACGTGACGTGACGTGACGTGACGTGACGTGACGGGACGTGACGTGACGTGACGGGATATGACGGGACGGGACGTGACGGGACGGGACGGGACGGGACAGGACGGGACGGGACGGGACGGGCTCTTTGTTTCTTTTCGACAAATAAACGAGAAAATGTCATAATAAGAACCATTTTCGCTTGATTTAGAGGCTACCTAGTCACTAGCATGCTACGTCACTTTCACCTGAACAGACTCAGTTTGAGCCTGTTTGCTTCAGACGGGATGCACTGTGTATGGTCATTTTGGCAACAGGACGAGGGGACGAGGAACAGAAATTAACTTAAAGCTTAATTCATGTTTACATGATAGCGGATGAGACAGGAATGAACTAATTCGGAATAAAAAGTTGAATAAAACAGGCTCTTTATTTGGAATTAAGTTTAATCGGAATTAACAATACACCAGGATTGATGTGTTTTCCTGGTCATTTTTCATTGGTTTAAAGTGAAATTAACTTTAATTCCGAATTAAAGAGGAATTAAAAGTCATGTAAACGTGGCCAATGACAGTTGACTGGGGTGGGAATTGAACAGCCAAGCTGCTTGTTATTGGACAACCTGCCCTTCCACCTGAGCCACTGCAGCCCCATTCAACACAATGTTATGATATTGTGGTTACTATGTTGATCTTTTCTTTCTAGCTACCTCTATTCACAGATGTTCTCTCTTTTACCAATTTCACACAAAAAACATTGCAGGGATTAACTCGGCTAATATACTGACAAATTGCAAATTTTCAGGGCACCGTGAAAGCAGGTTTCAATGGTAAAAAAAAATGAAAAAGATTAGTTGAAGAAAGCTGAATACAGTGAACAAATTAACTTTTATTCCAATGAGCAGATACACTCAACCTGTGGAGATGAATTTCTTTTTACTGCAGAACTAGATGGTTAGGGCTCTGTGTAGTTCAGCCAGTTGAAAGAGCACCCAATGTACACAGGGTGAAGATTTGAATTGCCCCCCTGCCTCCTGAGAAAATAAAAAGATGATAAATTCTCCGTTTTAACTGCTGATGCGGCGCAGCATTTGGTGCCTATAGGTCTCATTACATCACAGCTGCTTAAAGTGGGTTGTCAACTAAAATTCACCACCTGGTCAACAACACAAAAAGCCCGCCTTGTGTTAGATGTAGCATGTGAAAGCTCCTGGGTATGGTGTAAAAATCTTTGTTGATCTCTGGCAAACATAACACCGCTTTAAACAATGCGTCACGTCGACAGTTTTCCCCCCTTCGGGACACAGTGGCAGGGAAGGGTAAATTCGTTAACTACAGAACAACTGCTGTATAATTAAGTTGTGCACTGTAGGCGAAAAAGCGTACATACACCGGGAGCGGGCTGCAAGAAACAAATTACCATTATTCCCAAGGACCAATACTGGATAAAAAGTTGCTCGTGTCCTAATAATACATCATTTGTCAATGGCAAAACGGAAAAGCTTTCAAAAGTGTGTATAAACTGGCAGACTGTAATCATGTTGTCTTTGTGCTTGTCAAGTGGCATTTAGAAACCCATGCCCCATGCTAAAATGCTGACCTTTCCCACTTCCCCTCCAGGCACTCTCCCCTACAAGTTATTGGAGTTGCTTCTCAACTGTGAAGTCAAAGTCATGTTGAGAGCCCCGTGTCGTGACCTCCATTTACTTTCCAGAGAAGACTCACTTGGCTTCAGCGGTTAACATGTCCAATTAGGGAGTGCTGTATGTGTTCCTAGAGTTTGATTTTAATTTTTGCAGCCGCGGGAACGGCATGCACGCCTGCTCAATACCAGAGCGCCCATTCTGTACCGCCGGCACCCCGCAACATCAGCCCTCCGAGTCATCATTAGTCTGCTGGCCAGCGCTTAAAGTAAGGCGAAAGTGTGTCAAAAGCTTGGCTGCACAACCCCCCCACCGCGCCCGAGCGCAAATCCCTGATGCGACGGTTCAAATCCTTGTTTTATTTTTTTGTTTATTTTCGTCACTGGATAACAAACAAGAAGCAGCACAAGGAAACAAATTTGAACGTTTGTAGAGTGACATTGGCGAGCGTGAGGGAGGGGGGCACGACCCAGTATAAATGATTCTTGCTCCTACCATAGCCCCGGGATTCTACATCAAGCTTAACTAATGTGCAATTAAGCTGTAGACTGGAAGAAAATCACCTTGTAAAAACATTTGTCAAGTGAACTGTTTTTCTGTTCTGGGCTGCTAATTAACAAGGGAATGGAAAGAGGGGTTTGTTTGTGTGTGTATTTACATATACATGAAGAAAATAAATATCCGCACTGTTAGGGGAGAGTATTACCAAATCCCCTTCATATGTCTCTATTAGACAAACTGACATGTAGTCTCTATCATTAAGCAATAATAGTTTACTTTACAGCTCATGAACTACAGTATCAACAAATTAAGTCCACAGATAGCGCCGGGTGCCAAGCGAAGCATTGTGGTGGCAGAATGCGAGCCTTTATTGTGTCTGTCACATTAAACGATATTGCAGCCACACTTGGAGTAATGAAGACCACTTCTAAAGTCATTTAAAAGTCAAATCATCACTGTCTGTGAATTTCAATGATGTATAATAGAAGGAGCATGCCAGAGGCTCGAGAGGAGGGTGAGACTCGGAAAGAGAGAGGGTGGGGAGTCGGGGCAGTGGGAGTCAGGAGTCAGGAAGTTGCTGTCCTCACAGCAGACAGGAAGGTGATAGATGAAACTACAAGAAAACTGCTGCATGACTCAGGGGAAGAAAGTGCAAAAGCAGGGCTGCTTTCTGCGTGGGAGCTGCTTTATAGGCTCCGACGTGCCACATGATGTCTGCAGTTTATGTATATGCCACTGTGTGTGTTTGTGTGTTCCTGTTCTTCTAACAGGAGGATGAGACCGTGGATATGAAGGTGGAAGACTCCCAAGTGTGGATTCCTGCTGAGGAGCCCATCGTTAACCCAGACTTCCTCCTTGACTCCAAGATCTGGGAGATTTGCCAGCAGCTGCCCATCCACTGGATCCATCCCTCCCCCCTGACCGGTGAGAGCAGGGGGCAGCTCTGCCTCTAAATGCAGACTATTAACACTCTCGCTGGAGGGCATCCCCACAGGCCACGCGCATGCAGGTCCACAGAGACAGCATGATTTACCAGCCGCAAGAGCAGCTGGCCCGGGCTGCTCTCCATTTGTCAGGAAAGTTTAGAGACTGAAGGGTGGAAGGAGAATTCAGATCTTTTACTCGTGCAAACTATCTGGACTACAATGAAAAAGTAGAAAAAAGAGAAATTCAGTAAAAGTTTCACTAAGAATTCCAGAATATCAGCAGATGTGATTTAGTTTAAACTCATTACATGACCTTAACAGATTATTAGATGGTCCAGCTGGGGCTGATTCTAGCTAATGAATGAGCGAGAAACTTTCATTTATTTTTGTTCTAAAAGTCTGTTTTTGTTATCCCCTCTACTGGTAGCACTTTTAGAATAGAGTGTGAGGAACAGAAAGTTGAAAGTGACTTTTACATATACACTTTTACATATAAAGGGATACAGTGTAACTTTTGGCCACTAGGGGGCGGAATCTGTAACTTCCCACCGGCCACAAAACACTTGCAAAATGAAACAGTCTTTCTCTTTCTGGCTTCCTCAGACACCATTTTTACCTCCTTATTTAGTCAAGATATCACAAACATTTGAGGTAAAAAGTAGCAGAAAGCGTAACCCTCTGTGTTTATAGAGGGACAGCACAGAGCAAAGTGCTGCAGGTCACATGACCCCATGAAAAACGGATCCGCTCCTGCAAAATTACAATGTGTGGTTTCTGAAGAGGGCAGCCCCATCTGAGCGCCGACATGCATCAAACACTGTTCATGACCCCAGAAATCTTCCATCTTTACTCTCTTTAGGCTGATGTTTTGGTCAAAAGTTACACGCTGTCCCTTTAAATGTCACACACTTACCAAATGAGTAATGAAGTCCACTGCTGCCACTTAAATCTCTACATTGTACATTTTTCCTCATACAGATGTTTTATATCCTGTATCCATGGCTACCACTATTGCAGTAGCACACCAATAGTAATGTCTTCTGAGGCAATTGCTGGTTTGCCAGGCTTGAAGATGGGACCTGCCGAAGTGGTCAATGTAAAAGGAGGCCAACACATTTGGGATTGTGGTGGAAAAACTTTTCTAAAGCTGCTTCTAAAGAAACAACTTTTTCAAAATATTTCTAAAGATGCAGATAAAAATGTAACTTTTTAAAGGAAGGATAGTCTCTAAAAATATATAACAAAGGCTTAACAAGCAGAACTGCAAGTTATTTCCAACCCTGTAGTGATCATGGTGTACCAAAAAGCTTTTTTTTTTTCTAATTAATCAATTATGTTAATTTATTAATTGCAATTTTTTCTTATCAGATACATCATGTTATCATTATAGAATTTTTTTTTCTTCTGACAAAGGTTTCATGATTGCTGCCCTAGTTGTTATGGAGGATCCATGTCAAGCGGAAATCAAGGCCTAAGTGTGTTATTACAGCAGACATTGTTTCCTGAGGTAGGAAAAGATCAGCGACTGACAACCATTTTTCAGCCGGCTGCTGCTCAAATAAACGCCGCAATAATGTAATGAATGAACTCATTATAACAATAAAAGAAACTGTGCTGTCCTCAGATAAAATGATGAGCTTGAACATGTGAGATAACAGTTTAGACTTATAGAAACATTTGTGGTTTTACTGTTTTAAGATGTATAGAAAACAAAAAGCTTAATTTGTTGTTGTTGTTTACCTGCATTTAAACAATGACAAACAGAAACAGAAACTCTTGACCCAGAAATGCATTATCCATGTGTTTGCACCCTACGAGATGAATTCTGCGTCCTTACTGGGGTCTACAGGCAGCCTACACAATGTGCAGTCAACTTGGCGACGACATAAGTGTGCAAACTGTGCTGTGTTGATGGCTGCTGAATCTCTGCAAACATCATAGTAGGCTGTGACTGTGAAGAGCAACACAGATTCTGAATATCACATTAACATAAACTAGGCTTCATGAGCTGAGACACTGAAAAATGACTGGTCTGCTACTAGAGTTTGTGTTCATACGTCATTTGATCCACTTGTCATGTTTGAATTTGCTTATTTAGATTACATCCATGTTGCTTAGTTCTGTTTTCCTATCTGTGATGACGGCATTGCTCTGATCAACACATCATTCCATGTTATGATCTTATAAGCTCAATAGGGTAATCACGTAGCAGGAAGATTATCTGTAAACACTTTAATAAAACGTTATCCTTATTTTCTGAGTCGTAATACCCACAGGGTGTGTAGAGGCCGTAAGTCAGCAGAGAGTAGTAAGTTTCCGGCCAGGTTAAAGGAAGGGTTATGGCCAAATGAAACAGCAGAAGAAGAAAGAATTTAAAATAAGAAAACATGGTTCGTTTCATGCAGTTCTGTTCAATTTAACTATGAACCACAAATCAACTGCAAAACGAGGTGACAAATTCAAAGAGGAACTCTGCAGCGATGAATGCAAATCTGCAGCCTCCCTCAGTTTTATAGACTTTTTTTGTTCATTTTAGCTCATTGTGTAGCCGTGTGACGTGCAGTTTTTCAGCTTCGCTTCTCTCTCATCTCGCTCACATTATTTAAAAAGTCTCAGCGGGAAACAGCAGATGGACACAGTTAACAACAAGCAGCAGCACGTGGTGAAAACCTTTACGGCTAGGAGGCTTCTGTTTTGGAAAAGATGAAAAAAAAACAAAGATAAAAGAGTAAATATTTACCAGGAGACCAGAAACTGCAGGTCTGTAAACAAGCATTTTCTAAGTTTGCCATATTAATTTAAAAAGCGATGTCAGGGTTGTGTCAGTCATTACTTTTTCAACAAACCAGAGAAAGAAATCTCCAGCTTATCCTTGAAAATGTATGAAACTTTATTAAATCACGTGAAATTATCTTGTGAAGAAGGTAGTTTCATGTCTCAATTACAGGCAAAAATGTCTTGCTGAGATGAAGATTTTTGCCCTGTGTAATGCAATATCCACAAAGCACTCAGATAATTCTAGATTTTCTCTGTAAAACTCTCTCTTATGTTAAGTACAACATGCCTTGAATGCAGCAGCATAAACATGCCCTGTTATATTCATCCTCCTCCTTCTTTGGCTATTTAGGCTTTTCTCTTGTAGGTGTTTTGCAAAAGAAAAGAATCTGTATGTTATCACAACAACAAGACTGTCATTGTTTGACGCAGGGAAAAAATAGAAAGCCTGAAATGAATTCCAGTGCATTTCGCTTGAATGTTAGAAACACAAACCACAGGGAAAAGCCAAACAGAATCTAACGGCGTTCTCATTTCACCTCACAACAACAACAAAAACTGGTTGGAGTGCATCACATCTCCTCACCCTCTTGTTCTCTCGCTGCATTCAGAAGCTGATGCTCAGGACGAGGACACACCCGATGCGGAGGTGACAGGGCAGCGTTTCGCCCGTGACGTCCTGGAGCACGTTCCTGTAAACGACTATGTAAGTGAAGCCACGTCACCCAGGGACCACACCACCAGCTACAGTAGAGCTACTTCAATCAGCTCCAGCTCTGCCTGGACTCTTTCTGCATATAAATCGCTCACTAATTGATGTTAAAACTGACTTTGTGCACCAGAGGGCATAGCAATTGCTCTATATATCTGTTTAAGTAAGGCCAGTTCATTGAAGACCCCCTTAATGTCTCTCCATTAATTGAGAGGAATATCCTGCCTTTCAAAGGCAAGCAACTTGTGCCTTACAGCACCCGTTAGTGCCATTTTTTCTTTTCTTCCCCCCCTCTTCCGTTTTTTTCTCAGGCAGTGGAAAGCACTGTACAAAGAAGCACTCTCAAGGTCACTCACTGCTTCTCAGATAAGTTACACTTATTAATAATGCTTTAATTATCAAAGCACATACAATAAACGGAGGGGTCGTGTGGCACATTTTGGCATGCTGCATGTAAACCACTCAACACTTTGTGAATAATTATCCGAGACTCTGAGGGAAATTTACACTACATAGTATGCTGTGTTACACCAGAGCTATGCGCTCAAAGTCACATTTAAGATAACAGTGGCATACACAAGAGCAGGGAAATGCACAGAGAGGCACACAGCGAACACTTACAGGTGAGTTGTCACTAAAGCTTACTTCAAGGATAATGAGTCAGCTTTGGCCTCCTCCCCGGAGCTGAGAGAAGCGGTGAGACACGCAGAGAAATGAGATGTCCTATAATGTTGACATTTATCAGGTCCATCCCAGAAACACCTCCCGCTCAACTCTTCATTTTCCCCCTCAGCCCCGTCCGTCTTCTCCCTCATTGTCTGTGGCAGGAGATGCAGCGCTATGCAATTAAAACATACCAGGGACTGAAAAACGGGGCTCTCCTTTTGAAACCTTCTGCCACTATCAGCTGATTAATGCATACCATTGCAATCCATTCCAGCGGCACGTCCAAGCGCTGTTTGTGGGTCTGGTGATAACAAAGGCCTTTGTGGCCGAGCAGAGGGCAGGCAGCAGTCTGTAATTGGGAGTCTCAGCTCTCGTTCATGCCGGTGGGATGCCACACGCGTATGAGCCAAGCCTCGTTGGTTTTTATTTATTATTTTTCCATCCGGAGCTCATGTTAATGTGCACACAGTCACAGAACAACCAAGCCAGCACACACACACACAGTCTGCTGCTCACACTGTTTCACTTTCCCCACATGCTTTTTTTTTTCTGTCACAGAAGCAGACAGATAAAAAACATGCGTTCCGTTGATTTGCATTTCATAAGGCTGAAATTCAGCGCCATGCCTGGCCACGGCGCATACTCATAAAGCAGAATAATCACCCGAGTCCTTGTGACAGAGGCTGACAGATATATGTTGCTGAACTTTGCCATGGCTGCCATGCCAGAGTCTCAAAGGTGGCGCCAGACATTTCGAACTGAATAATGACCCTCTGACAAGCCTGAAGGGATGGTGCCTCTGTCCTTGACCTATATAGCGCAGAAATGAACTTCCAATAACAGTCAGCCGCATGTGCGAACATCTAAACTTGTTTGTGTCCAAGGGTTTGTGTCACCTGCTAAAGTTGCGGAATCCTCCCAAAACTCTGGGCGCCACATTCAGCATCATGTATAACAGAGGTGTAAAAAGCTGAAATTCAAATCCATGAATGCAGCAGCAGCTATTTGTGCCTCCAAAGGAATCTTTACGCCGGAGCTAAAGCCTCTTATCACTTCAGTATACTGAAATACACGAGTACGTGCTGTTTGAATTACTGTCTTTGAATTGCTTTGTCATTCCGACTCACTGTAGAGCGCAGTGAGATGAAAATCTGAGGTCAAGATTCGCTGCAAAGCTTTTCATGTGTTGCATCGTCCTGTGCATCTACATGAAAAAAAAGCCTTTTTGAATACAGAAATGTCATCTCTGCTGTTTTGATCCCAGAATGAATGTCACGAGCACTGCCATGAGATTTAATAACACATCCAGGCATGTGCTTCGAGCTCATAAAGAGCAGTGATCAGCGTGTGAAATAATGACAACAAGTGTGGAGATTAGGGGAGTCATGCTTTGATTCGTTACACCTTTTTGAATGAGTGACACAGTTTTCTACTCTGCAGACTCATTCACATCCAGCATCTCAGAAGATGCACGGGGATGCTTGCGTGCGCATGCGGATGTGTTTGCATGTGTATCTGTGAGCCAGAGTGTGTGATGAAATCAGATGCAGGAAGGGGTAATGGCTTTTACTCTTCATTAATGTTGCTTGTTTGTGAGTGACTGTCTCAGATTTCCCAAGGTGAATAATTCTTATCACAGCGGCTTCCCACTGGAGACGGCAACTCAAAGCCGGAGCGATTAATATGTAGCCTCAGTTTTAAAAAGGATTGCTCTGATTAATTGTCTTTAAGGTACAATGCCACCGATTGGCTGTTTGTTTTTGACAAACGTCATTTGAATAAAATATTTCTTTTGTTTCAGGCTGTGGGGAGCAGATAAGATTATCGTAGGTCCATTGACAGTTTTTGTCTTGTTTCCATAACAGATTATTGCCTAGAAGCTGATGACCTGAAGCCTGGCTGAAACAATAAATCATTAAAAGCCCACCTGTGCCGGTGACAGTAATAAATCAAACCCACCTATCCTTGATATCATCTGTCGCACCCTTTCTTTGAGTGTTAAATATTCCTCACGAGTGTGAAATGTTACTCTCTTTATCAAATGCATGGCACACTTTCTTATTTGTCGTCTAACTTGTAAACTTAAAGGATAAGTACACTTTTTTCAAACTGGACCTATTTTTTAGCATGAAATACGATCATTTAATCACCCAGACAGTTTTGGTGTAACTTTAGATCCACTCGCGATCAGCGTACAACCAAAATAATGGGAGTGAACGGGCCAGATCACGCAGGCTCTACATAAGGCAATTTCTGCTACAAGACTCCTTTATTTCACCAATGTGTTGTTATGAATCGCTGGTCCGATTCCTCTATGAGCTCCATGCGGCTTCGAGTTGCATTTTTGTGGCGATCCGTCATTATTTAGAGCCATTACAGGCACTGTGTAGTGGCCTGGATGTGATATCATCGAAGTTCTTACTCCAAATTAATGGCTGTAAATAACGACAGATCACCACCATAAAACTCCTAGACGCATTGAGCTCACAGAAGGGTCAGACCAGCGATTCATAACAAAACATTGGTGAAATGAAGGAGTTTGGTGGCAGAAATGATCATATTTAGAGGCTGCACAAGCTGGCCCCATTCACTCCTGTTATATTGGATGTACGCTGATAGCGAGTGGATCTAAAGGAGTTCAAGTTACACCAAAACTGTCTGGGTGAGTAAATGATCGTATTTCATGCTAGAAAATAGATTGAAAAAACCCAACTTATCAATTAATGTTATCTAGCTGCCACTGTGTGAGGCCACTGTGATTGACTGTTCAGTGACTTGTAGAGTAGATGCAAGAAATCCCCATACTTAAGGTGGTAGGGGACTTAAAGGACTCAACCGTGTTTCCATGAGGGGTCCTCTCCTCTTAAACACAGCCCACACATTTTCTATTCCCAACAGTGGCTGTGTTTTTGTTCTCCATGATTGCGTGTAGCTGAGTCATTGCAAGCATCCCCGCACTGGTTTCTATGCGCAGGCCGTCCTGGATCTGAACAGTTTAACAAGACAGCGCCTGATTGTCTCAGAGGATTCATTTTGCTAAAAGAGATTGAAATGTGGTCAAACGTTTACCGAGGGCAGTTTCTGCTTCAACCTGCGCCGCCAGTTAAGTGGTACTTCTCGGAGTTGTTCTTGATCAAAGGCATAGCTTTCAGTCCTCATGAGTCAATGGGGGCATGAACCAACCGGCACAATGGAAAAGTCCAAGGGCCATTAATTCTACCCAATTTACCTTTCGTTTGGGTTTCATCTGGCCCCTCTATAAATTCAGAGGCAGCCAGCGAGAGCAAATGAAAGAATCCCTCTTAGGCGATCATTACTCTGCTAATTGCTTCAGGAATGTGCCATGCACTTAAAGTCAAGGTCAGGGGGAGGGCACGGAGACGTGAGGAGCTCTAATTTGAATGCTCTATTGGAGGAGGGACAGCCATTTTTAGTGCGCTATGCGTGCTTCGTTTGGCGGAGTTAAGAGGTCAGAGATGAAGAAATAATGTAATTATGTTGGTAACTAGCGAGTTAGAGTCCCTTTGACAGAGGATAATGCTTGTAAAGGGGTTGAGGAGGCTGGATTTACTGTGCACCTGCCAAGCGTGCTACCTTGGGTATAATAGAAAGGTCAAGGGTATTATCATATTTTATGCTCCTGAAGTTTGAGTCAAGCCTGCTCGCTCTGACAGCGGTCCTGATCTCTTTGTCACAGTCATCAACCATGACACAGTTTAGCATTTTTCGCAGACATCCGTTCTGATCTTTTCGCCGTTGTTTAGTTTTTACATGTATTCTGCCGGCCAACAACCAAGGTAGCCTCATCAATTCACGTCACCCCCTCCTCTTCCTCCTCTGCTGCCCTTGCCTCTGGAGGACTGGCATTTGTCATGTGTGTGATTGTAACCCTGCCCACTCCCGTGTCCTCTGCAGAGGGATGTTGGAATCGAGCTGGATAACCGTTTGGACGACCGCGGCTTCTGCTGCCAGCACTGTCGCCGTGGTTACCGCTACTGCCGCCGCTACTTTGAGCCGCTGGGTGGCTTCAACCCCTGGCCGTACTACTACCAAGGGGGCCGGGTCATCTGTCAGGTTGTCATGCCGTGCAACTGGTGGATCGCTCGTATGCTGGGGAGGATCTGAGACCAGTGTGTGCGCTGTCTGGGATTTAAACTGTTCTTGTTGTTTTGGGTGAAATTTCTCCTCTCTGATAAATATTCCAGGCTACATTTGAGACCAAAGCAGGCTGTGCACACATATTTTAGTTTGCTCTCCTGTGGAATACGAGGCAGTCTAAACAGGAATATTGAAATATGTTGATTCTTTATTAAAAGGTTTGGATGATATTTTTTTCTCCATTTGTTTTTATATATGATGATGTTCAGCAAGAGCAGTTTAGTTAAACGACATCCCAAGAAACTAGCATTTCACTAATGTTTATCCTTTCTTTGTTGTGCATTTATTTTTATCTTACAACTCTAACATGATTGTTCTATTATTGCTCTAATATATGCTGATTTACAGTGCATGCTACATATGTAGAATTATCTGAGCGGTACTGTATGATCACAGTATATATTTAGCCAAACTAGGGTTAATTATCTGCTGCCAGAAACATGTTAGTCTATGCTGACATAAACATGAGGTCATAAACCAGCTCTATGCTATCTGAACTGTATTTGAGGTCCCACCCACAGGCAACCATGTAGAAAAAGGAAGAAAAGAAGACCCTACAAGTGAGACCACCCCTCATTTGAACATCAAAACTGCTCTTTTTCAAGTGCCAAGCAGCATAGCTTTTGAAAATTATTGTATGAATGGTTGTTGAAAATACACATATAGAAGAAGATCCCTGTTCATAGTTGTGATACAGATACTCTCCAAGTGCTATATGAGCACCAGTGCAATCTAATAAAGAAGCCCTGCTATAAATTGTAAAGCTTATGTAGTTGTTGGTGATGATTTATTGGACTGAATTATTCAGAAAGGTACTGCTCTTATTCTGCCCAACCATTAAGATGCATGAAATGTTATACGTTAGGAACATTTTCCAACATGGTATCAGTCCAGCTCGCTTCTGTCGTCCATTGCAACCCCAGCTTTAAACATAAATTATTAGCTTTTTCACAATTTGTACTGAACCATATTGAAGCCACAGGAATTTATAGCAGAGCTGTTCTACTAGGTTGCATGTGATTGCACAGGTATTCCCAGTAAAGTGCTCTGTGAGATTATATCTGTTTTTGTCATGTCTTTTTTTCCCATTTCTTCTAACTGCTTACATGACCACCAGATAAAATCCTTTTCTCACCTAAAAACTACAAGTGCCCCTAAGGACAAAAACACAATTGTCTGAAAGAACCAAGTGGGAAAAAAGCATACTTCAAATCCTGACTTCTAACAAAAGTCTAAACACAAACCAGACAAATACGAACAACAAGCTACAAACACATGAATGACAACGTTTATGCCAGACATTAGTGCTTCCATGTAAAATAAAGGGCACAGGATCCCCTAATATTACCACTGACACAATGGACAACGTGGTTTTAACGGTGAGACATGAAATCTGAATTTGACCAATTTAAAAGAATAGATTATTGCAGTCACAGAGAAAGTTGCAGATGTTTGAAACTTAAACTTTCGAGTTCAAGTTCTGCTCCAAGTTGTCTCAGATTGTGGCATCATGTTAAAATGAAGATAATTAAAGATGTGCACACCTCATCCGTCTTTTGTGATGTACTTACTGATGTGTTATTCTCCTTTGTTTTTTCACCGTTGTTGCAATCTAAAAACTGCTTAAAATAGTGCAGCTGTTCAAACATCATCTTTGCAGAGGCGATTCTCATCTGTAACAATGCATCAGGGTGCCGAGCTGGAAAAAAAAAAAGACTCATCTGCAGCGAACAAATACGCAAGCGGGATTCGCATTTGTAATTGATGTTCTGTCATCACAATAACAAGGTGCAGAAATGCCCAAGAGTATTCCAGCCATGCGAGAACACTCAGAAGTTGAACAGGCAGACAAAAATGGAGCACTCATGTTGTGATTGTTGGCTTTGAAGTCCTCTGTATGTTTCTATTGCTTTACTTGTTTTTTCCAATTAAAATTTCATTGTATGAATAATCTCAGTTGTTGTCATTTCCTTGAAAGACTCTTGATACTCAGGGGTGTTTGTGTGGAAACTGATAGCAATATCAGTTTGAATCCTACCCAGGCAAACCATGGAAAAAAACAAATTTCCCTTACTCATCTCCATTAATCTCATCCCTCATTAGCGGAGACGGTTAGCATTACAGACAAGATAGAATAGATATGTCTGTTTTTATTGTTTCTCCTTTATAAGCCTGAGACTTTCTGCTTGTTTGATGGATGATAATACTTTGTTTACAATGACAATAAGTATCTCGCCTACCATATGAATATGGATGGTGAGTCATCTGGGCTTAGTATGGTAATAATGTCAATGATATCAAAAACAGTTGGCGATGACATTGATTTTGTGAAAAAGAGGCTAAAACACTGTATATGTATGCAAAGGTTTTATGAATATGTTCATAAACAGATTTCAGTCTGCAAGCATATTGTTATTTTTAAATCAATAATGTCAATAGCCCAAAGCAACATGTCAAGTAAAAAATTCTGGCAGGAGTTAACAAATGCAATAATTGCAAACATACTTCAAAATAAACTGACAAGTGTACTGCAAAGCCCCCGAGGCAGTTCTGGAAAGTTTATAGAATCAGTGGTGTTATATAATTTATTTCTTACTATTTCCCATTTATCACATCAAATAGTCAAGTGTTTATTCAAACGGATGCATTCAGCATGCTGCGGTTTGAGCTTTGGCACTCACATTGTCTTACAAATTGTTATCATTCTTAAGATGCCGCTGGTTGTCTATCTGGCAAGGACGATCTCCGAGGACTCCTTTGTGTAACCATGAGAGTAAATTTCCATGGAAGCCCTGAGAGCCATTCTAAATAGGATGGTTCTCTCCAACTAGAGAGGCTGATACAGATATTACATACAGCTCCCTGAGAGCTCCTCATGCCTATTGGGACAAAAGTCCAATATTAACCATGAAAGTCAAACTTTAGAGTACAGACATCGCACAATTAAAAATCATTGCGAGGACCTAGAATGGCACTGGCTGGTGGGAATACTCTCGATGGATCTATATGACGATAGAATTCAGTTTTGGTGGTGATAACACGGAAATTATAGGAATAAATTTACATTTAGTGTTTGCTCCCCTTCAAATATACGTCTTCTGGTGTTGTAAATGATGTACTGTTAATGGTTTGTTACTTAAATCATAGGCTTTTGGGTCTTCCCAACCACTTTTTTTCCATAAAAAAAACAACACATCATGTTTAATCTTACTGGAAGAAAGTCTAGAAGCAAAATGATAAAAGGGCAAAATTTCTAAGTTGTATATTCTAAAAAAAATCCTTAAACTTGCTCAATAATTTAGATGAAATTGGAAATATGACCCACTTTCTATAAAAGATGCTGCAACTTGATAAATAATTTCCCAATGGTTCATATACTGTAGCATCTTCCCACTGAAAAAAATGAAGGTGTCTGAGCTGACATGGAATGAGCTTTATACAAATCAGCAGTGACATCAAGCAAACAACTCCAAGACAGTGGAATTAAACCTAGAAAAAGCTCAACTCTAAAATAAAATATCTGATTATTACTATTGAGCTTTTTATAACTCAAAATGGAAGTTATTTGCACTCCTATGATGTTTGAAGTGGCTCAACACCGTCTCCATGAGCTGAGAGGAAATGGGTGACAGTGAACTCCTCCCTCACAGACCAGAATGAAAGAATATATCATTTCAAATGAAGTCCCGCTCTGTTTTTCTCATGCGTTTTATATAAGAATCTCAACCTCCAGTGCTTGTTTATCCCCGTTTTGATGAGGAGGGGGAAACAAGATCAACTGCTCGACAGGATAAACACAGAAAGTGAGTACTTGCCAGGTTATCAAAGTTCAAAGGATTTCTTTTCCCTACTTGGCCTCAGGAACGACCACTTTCATTCAAGCTCACGAGTAAATTAATTTATTTTCCTTACTTATCAGAAATGCAGGAAACTACACTCCCAGCTGCTTATTTTCATTTCAAATAAACCCTCATCTATTTGAATGCCTGACTTGCTATTTGGGGGCAGAAGAGAGTGAAATCCAATGTATGAGAATCTGTATTTGTATTAGTTTCTGTATTTAGATTAGTGACCTGAAGGAATAGGCTCTCCATAACCCAGACAAGGCTTAGCCTCATTTTCAGACATGTGTATCACCAGTGCCATCTAGTGTAGAGAAAGGTGTACTACAGTCACATCACAAGAGGCGAGGAATTTATACCTTCTGTTTTTTATTACCATGCTCCACCTGATGTCCTTAAATCAACTTGTGTTTCTATGATTTAAACAGATTTTTTGCATTTGTCTTTTCAGGTCCGCACTTAACAAGCAACCATTAAATTAATATACCAAAAATCTGCAGTTTTAATGGCCAAGAGTCTGTAGTTAACAGCCCCTCTCCTCTGTAATGTTGCAGTCAGTTTGGTGACCTGATGGTTAAATAAGCTCTCCCTGTATTGTTCCTGCTATAAGCTGGAGGCACAATAATGTCAGCCGTCATCCTTCAACTGCTCCCGCTGTGAGAGGCAGCATGGCACAGCAGTAAACACTCGCGCTGTGTCAGTGGCTGCAGGCGACACAGAAATAGTCTTCCTCTCTCAGGACCCCGTTCTCCCTCCATCTTCAGGGTCTCTGACTCACTAACCAAAGGAATACGGCAGACATGACGGCTGTCGGTAGCCTTTCATTGTTCCGGTAATTTTTAAGAGCCTTTCCATCCATTTTACCATGGATTGGCAGGGCAATCTAAGACCACTCTAAGAAAAAGGAAAAAAAAAAAAAAGGAAGCCAAGTATCTGTTTGAAAGTGGCGCTCATGTTTAATGTGGAGCGTTTTGCAGTGATTTTTTTTGTCCTGTTTCAAACATTTTTTTCTCTGTGTAAAAAGCGTTTGCTGCAGTGAGGAAGGCTGCGGTGGTGGCCGTGTCTGAACTTACAGCCTTGCTTTTCAGTGTGTGTGTGTGTGTGTGTGTGTGTGTTTTCACCCGGTGGCAAGATTGAGTTGTGTGGTACACAGCTGTGCATGTGGGTGTAAACAGAGCAAAGCACCGTAGAGGCAAACCCTGCTGCCCGACAGCTTCTTATACACCTCCACCCCAAACACACACACTTACACACACATAAGCAGTCAGTCAATCTAAGTCAATACAACCAGAGACACACACACACATACAGTCCCTTCTTCACACACACACATACAGTCCCTTCTTCACACACACACACATCAACATGCTCTGAAAGTATCAATTCATGTCATTGCAACCCTTTGTCTCACTGAGCACACACACACACACATTTCACTATGCAAGCTGTGTTGACAGATGTGGCCGTCTTCAGCTCTAAGCATGTCACACGCTAATATATTCATCCACCCACAGCAACAGGAGAAACAGTGTTTTTACGTACAGTCCAATCAGTCTTTGGACTGCTAATAGCTCCAATCCAATTTCCTACAGTAGCTTTTTACTTTGTCTTCAAATGCCATGCGATCAAATGTCCCCGAAAGCTGCAGCAGCCCGACCAAACTGAATTTCTAAGGCAGGAACTGTTTCAGCAGAAATTGATGCGAGCTGGTACCCACCATTGGCTTTCAAGTTTCATTTGGGCTTTTTCCCTTTAATTCCTCCAAAATGTCGTGTTTGACATTTTATTGGTTATTTCCAAAACCTATTTGCTCGCAAAAAGGGGAAAACAGACAACAAATACAGTACAGCTGATATCGGCATGGAAGATTGTTTTTAATTAGCATATTCACTTTTTCTTAAAAATCTATTCTAAATTCAAACAAAAGAAGCCACTGACAACCCAAGACAAGGAAGCAACGAAACGAACACAGTGGACATACCTCAACATTTCAAAGACAACAGTGCTTTAGGGAAGGGGCAGAGAGGATGCAGGAACATATACAATTTGAAGCCTTTTTTTTTTTTAAAGAAGCAGCAAAACTCCTCTGAAAGCCATACAGGTTTAATGTAAATGTAACCGAGATTGATTGTCAAAGATTTGCTCATGTGTGAAATAAAAAAGTAAAAAGTAAAAAAGCATACATTCAGAATGTCTGCAAGCCCTTTGGTGTACTGTGAAGCTGTAAAGGGACGTTTAAGTCCTGTGCTGAGGTGCCGGCGTGGCTGAAAGTCAGTTTATCTGAATGTCCTCAGTCTGCAGCTACAGTGTGGCTGGAAAACACAACCAAATTAGTTGTGATACTGCTCAGGATCAATATGGCTTCATCCCCGACAGGACTGGGAAGCCAATCAGATAGCTGGCCAGAAACATTCTTAACCAAGTAGGACAGCAAATAAGGCACAGACTTAAGTGATCCAAGGCTAGGACAGAAGACAAGAGGAGATGTGAGAAAGGCAAGGAAAGGAGTAGAGCTTTAAAACAGCACTGGTGCCTCTTTTTGCCCGACAAATAAAGAAATTTAAGACAGGTTTTGAAAGCCGTACAGCATCAACTGCTGCACTTTATACTTGATGCAATACAGACGACATAATATGTATGAATGCATAGCCCTGACCGCCTGACTGTTGAAAAACTAAAGAGGTATGTCCACTGAAAAGTGGGAAGAAAAAGCATCCAGTACATGTTTAAATCAGACAAATAACAGCGGATATGCACAACAACAAAATATAACAGTGGAACAATGATGCTTCACTGAACACTCTAGTCCAGAACTCAAGAAAATACCCAAGCTGGTTATAAGGAATGCTATACAAATGAAAAATGTTGGTCTTACGATAAACCTACCAATTCTCGTTCATTTTCTTTCCCTCAGGTTTACACATGTAAATAGAAAACAAATGTGCCTTTTTATACAGAATTTAGGAATTAACAAAATAAATAAATTTGTTGTGGCCTTAAAATTGAATCTCAGTTGTATATTATATGTATATATATATATTTATAGATTTTATATATATTCCATTTTACATAAGCAGGATTTAAACTTAGAACCTCCAAGGCAGAGGCTGATAAAAATCTGTTTTATCCTGTGAATTCTCTCTCTCCATTTGCACCTCCCTATCTTGCTGTGCCTCCTGTCTGCAGCTCTATACAAACAGTTTTGATGTTACACTGTCCTTGGTGGACAGAAAAATGCCCATTTCCATAGTAACACAGTGTTTTAAGGCCAGAGCTAATAGAATGTATGCATACCTGCACTGCTTATATCAAAATAAATGAATATTAAGTTATTGGATGTCAAAGAAAAAAAATAATAAAAAGGTTTTTCATCGGTTGCAAAAATCTTTCCAAAAAGGTTCTTGAGCTGTTTTACTTTCTGTAAGGCACGCTTCAATTAAATTCTGAGATGAGTCTTTTCAGTAAATTGAATACAACCCTGACCCTAAAACCATCCCTCATCCGTGGGGGCAGAAGCATGTACACGGTTGAAGGAGAGCACACACATTCACACACACCGACATCTTTTTTCATTCCAGCTTTTGGCATTCAGTCCGAGTTTTTGGTTCGTCGCTTTCTCCTCTTTAAACACATTAGTCCAATGAGATGTACAGTAAAAAAATAACTAACTGGCACATTTGGTAGACAGGGATTCCCAGTTTATCCAATAGCTGTTCCCGTAGAAGGTGAGGCATTTTATGTTCGTGCGTCTGTGTGTTGGGCTTCATATCTACAGAACATCGTGTCGATATTAACTTCTTTGTTTGTTTGAATTAAAAAAAAAATAAAAATCACTCCCTTGATTTCTAAAATTAGGCACATGGTCACAAAATATGTGAGTAAACAATAAATCCTGAGGCTGAACTGACCAAGGTTTAGGAGCAACATGCTGCGAGATCCCTCCTTTCTGTTTAATCGGATCGCTGCGGCGAGGGGGGGAAGAGGGAGAGTCTGTGGTCATACGGATTCTGTTTTTTTGTTTTTGGGTTCAGCTTTTTGCGTAAAAGTCCTCCTACTCCAGCTCTAGGCCTCGGCGGGCTCTTTTTTTATCTGGATAAAGTTTGCAGGCAGCTGAACGGACAGCGGCAGCTCCTGCATGCTTTTGACGCCCTGCTCAGGCTGCAGGGACATCTCCCCGCGCACCTCCAGCTCCTCCACGGGGGTCAGACCCTCGCTGGGGCTGCCGCTCTGAGACAAATGTCCATTAGTTATCGTTTCATTTGCACCCTCCAGGTCCATGCTTTGACTGGTATCAATAATCACAGTCCTGTACTGCAGTTCCGCCTCCCCTGCCTCCATCTCTTCGTTCTCAAAAGTGTGTGCTGCGAGTGACAGGTCGCCGTTCACCATCGACTGAAAGTAGCTGGGGTCTAGCATCTCTTCTTTCACCTGAAACCCGGAGAGGTCGCTGGATTTCAGCACAGTGGCAATTACAGTGCCCGGCTGCTGCGCCACCATCGTCTGGCCACTGGTGGTGTTGATGGTGACGAGGCGGGGGAGGCCGTTGAAGCCGGAGGTGGCGGAACTAATGACTCCCGGAGGGGAGCTGCAGGAAGAGGCTGTGGAGGAAATGGCACAGGAGCCCAGACTGGTGACCAGAAGCTTCTGCGGGTGGCTCTCCTGCAGGCTGTTGGCCCCGCCTGCCAGAGAGGCCGTCTGGATGGTGAGCACATCCTTACCCCCTGCTGTCGTGGAGGGCATGGTGTGGAGAATAACCCGAGGAGGGGATGAATGGCTCGAGTCCCCGTTGGCCAGAACAGTTGTGAGGGGAACAGACTGAAGGGAGCCGGAGGATGTCAGCACCATAGGCACAGACGTTGGACAGCTGATGGTTCTGAGGAGGGGAAAAAAAGAAAAGAAGGATTTAATATCTACTAAACTCAGCTCATATAATTGAATTTTCAGTCTATCTTTGAAATTATAGACAAGTTTTATTTCTAATAGTCCCCTACTGAGAAAGTTAACCATATTACTGTCATGTCGCTAAACAGCAGAACTAATGCTGTTATTAACGTTACAAATGACACAGATAGCACTACTGCAGAAATTATTATTCTTTTCCACTCCCAGCTCCAACTCAGAAAAATATCGCTCCCTGTTCATAGTACAGTGAGTAGCCTCACCTCGAAAATGCTGCCGTCTATAGGTAAAAGAAATGACCCTAGACATTGTAAACATGACAATGGTAGCATTTACTGCTAAGCTATTTATTATATTATATCTGCGTTCACCTTATAATATTAATTTGAAACAAAACAATCTTTCCACACTGTCTAAAAAGACAAATACAGCTTAGAATGTGAATTTCTGTGAATTTCAGACAAGTGCATGACTGTGAAATATGCGTATGTTATGAGTTTTTTAGGTATAGACTAGTGGGAGTTTCTCTGATGCTTGTTGTTTTCTAAAGTTTATGCTGATATTGATATATTACAGTTAGAAACTTTGTTTAAAATAAAGATACTGCAGCACATTTTGATGTGCCAAGATATCAGGAGTTGTGCTATAGATTGCTTACAGACGCATTTTGACATTTTGGCAGAGTCTAATGTGTCAAGAAGATCAATAGTGCTCTCATATCTGCGCAGGTTATATAGGTCTACAGCCAGAAGCTTGGCATCTGCACTTCCCATTCACACTAAATGTTGTACTGCCTTTAGATGAGACATCCAAACTCACTTACACATTATAGCTCGCTTATATAATCAACACAATAACTTGAGTGGAAGAAGTAAAACTATTTCTGGGCTGAGTGAACAAGTGGAGTCACTTTACGGAGTCTTGTCATCACCGTGATGTTGCCAAGCAACCTGAAAACTGGCTGCCGGTTGTAGCAGTATTCATCATACAAGCATCAGAGTGTCGATCACCTCACCTAACTCCTGACACAAATGAACTGATGAAAACATTTTGCAGCCGAACAGTGAAGCACGTTTCCTTGTGGGTAAATAATATATTTGAGTAACTGCTTCGAAACAAGCATCTCCGGTTTATTTTTGCCCTCAAAGAAACATCATGTTCGTTAGCAGAAAAACGTGCAAAATAAGTGAGCCTGGGTGACTTGTCTATTTGCTTCATAAAAGAAATGATAGTGTGTTCTAGCATCTAAAGAAGGAACGGAGGGTTCCTCATCGTCTGTCTGATGTACCTCATAGCTTGTGCTGCATCTTGGACGCCTGATCCTTGGTGGTCCTGCATCATATGAAGGAGGTGGCCATTAGCTTCCTGGTACAGACATTCATCGTGGGGTTCTTTCTTCATCTGTTTCGTCGACACTTGATGTTGACTATGAGCCTTTCCGTGCCCTTTAGACCCTCCCCGCATCATAGGCCGCCCGTTGGTAGATCTCTGGTTGCCGTAGCTGGGGTTGGCATCGGAGCCGGCGTCTTCATCTTCTATCACCACCAGATCAGTTGGCATCTCCTTAAACTGATAGACCAGTCGCTGCCCCTCCACTTTAGCCAAGATTCCCCTCTGATAGTAGTACCTATGTGGAAGAAAGTTTGTGAGCGCAGGATCGACACAATATGAATAATGTTTCCCAGATAAGAATGTTCTTAAGATTTAAGAATGATCCTAAGAAGATCTTACCAAAGAAGGAGCGCTAAGTTATGAACTTATTCAACTTGGTCTGAAAATGGGCAAGTTGTATTTAACAGCTGAATTAAAACAGCAAATAAAGCAGTTAATCCATAAAACGCCCTGTGGGAAGTTCACTGCACACATAGGTTACAAATGGCGCAATCAACCAAAAAACTGAGCACGACCCTTTACCCTCGACAAGATGTCCAACCTCATTGAAGAAGTGTGGAAGCATAAAGAGACGCTGTAGCTTTTCTACAAGAATCTGCCGTACAGCAGCCATGATATCTTCATAAGGTAGCGGGTAGAGATGAGCTTAATTGTCTGACACTTTCCAGGACCTGATAGGCGTATTGTCTGGGGTCTGGATACGTGACCCATCAAGACGTTTTTTTGGCAGCTGTACATGTTGAATATGTGGTTAAATCGTAGTAAATGCCATAATTGAGCAGACTTTTGTGGTGTCACTTGTTTTTCTCTCTGTGGATCGTGTTCTAGCTGATGTTGGTGCACTGGTGCGTCGGCGTTGAGCCTCAAAGAGCCGTCCTGAAACATCCAGCTTCCACATTTAAGACGAGTCTATTGTTGTAGGCCTACTGTATTTTCTGCAGCAATACACACGCGTTTCCCAAAATAAATATATATTTTTTCACTACCTAACTGATGCACGCCCTGAATTTTTAACAGACCAATATACATATTCATATTACGCTGTTTCACAACTCCAAACTGTCCGTATTTCTTTCTTTCTTGCCTCATCATGGCTGGACTTAGTGCAATGGCTCGTTAAGAAGCACTGAAAGACTGGGTCGGAGACTGGATTAGTCGTAACGTTAAGAACGAGTTTGGGAAACACGTTTTTCTTGAGAAGAAGCCGAAAGAACGTTCTTAAGAAGATCTTAGCGCTAAGATCTTCTAAACTGGTTCTGGGAAACCCAGACAATATTAGTTTAAACTAAGAGCTTGTTAATAATGATGTGTCTGTTGAATTGTGTCTTCACGATTAAGAGCTCACTGAGAGCTCCTGTGCATTATGACACTTTGGAAAATGTTGCTTGTTGGTATGCCGGCCTTACCTGAGAGCCCTCCCCATGGTCTCATAGTTCATGTCAGGCTTGTTCTTGTGTTTGCCCCACAGCTTGGAAACAGCCTTGGAGTCCACCAGCTTAAAAATGCCTTTCTCGCGCTGTGTCCACTTGATGTATTTAGGACAGGTGTTCTTATCCTGCAGCAAAGCCAGCAGGAATTCCCACAGGTAGATGGTGTTGCCTGCAAAATAGGGTGGTGGGAGGGGAGGATAATTTGAGTCATAGTTTTCAAATTAGCAAACACTCGTATTCATAGTAAGGCCTTATGGCTGTGTTATAAACATTTCTAATTAATCTAGCTATTATATAAGGAATATAAGGAATCCATGAGGTTACAGGAGAAATTGTTCTTTTCTTCAGCAGCTAGTGTATTGTCAGTTGCATGTGTGTGTGTGTATGTGTGTGTGTGTGTGTGTGTGTGTGTGTGTGTGTGTGTGTGAGCGCATCAGACGGAAATTAATTATATCGAGCCTGGAGTAGATTACACTAATTTGTGAGACGCCTTGGCCAGCAGTGGTTAAAAACAGAAACACTCCCAGTGGCCACTTGAATCCCAGACACCGTGACAGGGTGATGTATATGTGTGCAGCTGAACCCGCCATCCCCAGCCCCCCACCGCACTCCTCTCCGCATCACACTGAACGGTGCAATGAGGGTCCGCGCAGAGCGGCGCTACTCTGCTTCTATCAGCAGAGCATCAGTGTGCCCTCCAGCCTGCAATCACTTCTGTTTCCCTGTGAAACACTGCACTCTGAGATCCCTTCATCCATTAACTCCAGCAGATTCCACCCTGCTGGACTGCAGGGGTGGAGGACTTTTGTTTGTACGCTCGGCGGGAGGAAACAGAGCGTACACGAGAGGACGACAGACCTTGGTTTTTATTGTCTCGCTGCAGAAAAGTGGACTAGTTAGTGAGCCTTACCTTTGCCCTCTTTGCTCTTCTTCCTGAGTGGCAGGTTAGGGGTGGTGATAGGGGAGCAGGGACGCACAGCCCGCGGCTTTCGCACTATGATTCAAAATTGAGGGGTATCATGTTATAAAAGGTTGAAGCAGCAATGAAATCATCTAATAACCTGCTGCACTGAATCTTTGATGAGAGATTATTCCTGTGGTGTGACATGAAGAGTGTGGAAAATTGCTTCACCTTTACTTTTTTTCTGAGGTTTTAAGGCACATTTATTAGGAATCTCATCCATGGACGAAGTGTCCTCATCTAGCGACACGTCAAGGGCGACATTGTCCATCTGGTCGGGCCTCAGTGGCGCGTATGTCAGGTCTGACTCCAGCAGGGTGCTGTAGCTGTGAACTGCACAGAGACGGCAGACAGAACGTCACACACCGTAATCTCATGATACTACTTTACCGTTAGAGACTGACAAACATGCAAAGAACTCACTCATACGCTTCTCATCCAAAATGTTGTTTGGAGACTCCATGTTAAGAAGAGCTGCTGCAGCCTCGTTTGTCTCCATGCTGTCTTCTGCGCCTGAAACTGTTGTTTCTGTTAACCAGATAACAACAAAACAAATCCATCAACATAAGATCGCTGCATGTAAATACTTTTTGGTCTTGGTGTGAGCAGGGCTCTATCAAATACATCCGAAAGAATATCCCAGCTGCTAGCTTCCTTTTTGTGTTCAATTAACTGGGTTAAAAGATACTTCTGTTTTCAGTCTCACCAAACAGGTTTACTGGTAAGTTATTGGAACTTTGTAAAGGTTAGATATCGTTACCTGAGAGGTCCACTCCTCCTGGCAAGATGGATGGTTCCTCCACCACATGGAGAGTGCTGTCCACCATGATGCCATTGGTCACGTCGTCGGAATCGAGGCCGGAGTATACCTGCAGCAGGTCGGCTGGGGGCACCTGCTCTACAATCACTGCTGGGAATACCGACGGGTCGTCCAGCTGCACACAAACATAAATGGTGTAAAATATGAGGTACCACACTGGGGGCCGAGAGGATTGATTATCTAAAAACACCATTAATTCTTCCACTTCAAGTCACGAATGCAATATTAAACCCCCCGCATGACACCAGATTAATGCTATAACCCAATTTGGTTTCTTATTTTTTATTGCCTTGTAAAATGTAGAGTAATACTCGATTCTAGCTAATGTATGGGCGCGCAGCATGGAGGAGGAGAGCTCATTTCTGTGGTGTTGCAGGAGTCCACAGGGACCCGGCGAAGAAGAGGAGAACCAGCTGTTTGATCTGGCCTACTTCTCCTGAGAAGTTAATCTTATGCTCAGAAATTATATAAGCCCAAATGAATGTTAATGGATCAGATATGAGTTGCAGGCGAGAGCACCTTCTTCACTCTGCTTTGGGAATTCCAAGAGCCGCCTTCAGCCATTACAAAGACTGATGCAGGGAGGAGAGAGGGGGGTCGAGGGAATAACCAGAGGATGGGCCAAAGTGTTGAGCAACATCTGAGAAGCCAAACACAATCAAGAGCTCCTCAATTTCAAGAGCAGCCTTTAGATCCCTGGTTCGTGACAACAGGAAATGCAGGGTGACTAATATCATTTGCATGAGTGAGTTATACGGATCTCTAGAAATAAACGTGGTAAAAAACATACACACTGCCGGCTCGTTTGTGGAATTCAAAGATTTTATGTAAAACTTTAATGATTTGTGATTTTCTTTTCTATTTGTAAAAGTATGTCATTTCAGCCAATTTTACTTGCTACCAGCAGAGGGCAGCACACTACACTTCAAATGTGTGTTCATATTGTTCCTCATCCTGTCTGAGGGCCAAGCAGCTCTTGGAACTCTTCTGTCTATGTCAGGAATGAAATTTAAACCTCGCTGACATAAATAAAGCCAATTTTGATTAGATGTCCGTCTTATCAGTAACAATTCCCTTCAACACATGCAGGGGAAGAAAAAACACCTTTTGAAAATAAGTCTAAATGCTTAAGAGTAGTAAAATACAATCAAAGCTGAACTTCTGCATTATGTTGTTGAACTGATGTAGATTGGTCAGATCTTAAATCAGCAATAAGAAAGAATACATGACTAAGCAGCTATTTGATTCTAAAAATACAACACAGGGTTTCATTTTAGGTTTTAAAAGTGTGGCTTGATAAAAACTGACACTGATGGCCTTGATTTAAGGGAGAACAAGACAAACAAAAAGGTGCTGTTGGAGGAAGATGAATAAAGGCTTATCTGTCTCTTCTTACACAAGTGTTCATTGTTGGTTTGGACCTCAGGGGGCATACCAGGTGTCCAGACCCTGAGCTGAGTGGTGGGATCAGGGGGTATTCTACATAGCTACATACCCATTTCTGCTACACTTTAACTAGGAAACTAACAGACCAGCTCATTATTTGGACAAGGTGTGACGTAGTTACGCCACCTAATCAGCTGCGAAGGTAATTATGGAGCCTTTACACTGCAAATAATGAAGATATTAAATTGTCTGGCAAGATGGCTCCACACGTCACTTTGAAGATGAAAAACACAAACTGCTTATGCCATCTCAGCAGCAAAACCACGAGACCTCCGGGGGCTAATAAAAACCCTGAGTTTTGCTTTGACTACAGGCGCTATCAGTGTGTCTCTGAATGTTTTCCATTAATCTGAATCTTTTGTAGACATCGTCAGAAAGCTACACACCGAGACATTTTCTTGGATGGACTTAAATCATGAACGCTGTCCTTGAGAAAGAGCTGTGTGTGTGTGTGTGTGTGTGTGTGTGTGTGTGTCAGTAGATAAAGACATTTTGACTATTGGTCTGCTGAGCTCCTGGAACGGCAGCACTTCCCACATCCTCCCGTCAAATGCAAAGACACTGAATCCCACACAGTTTGATGACAAAGCACCAGACATGCGAATCTGCTGTCTCCGCTGTTGTTTTGATCTTAACTGAATCCTGCTTTTGCTGGGAACGCTTCAGACTTTTCCTGTACTGTCATGTAAACCAAATGGCGCTGTGACAATCTGAAAGGCACGTTGCAATGTGCTTGACAAGCTCTACGACAGAAGGAAAGTGAAAAAGTTAAAAGATTGTGGAGGAGCTATCCAAACATCTACTGAACATGCGAATTTTAATCTTTACCTACTTCTTCCTCTTTATTTACTTGAATAGTATTTCTAGCAGGGAAACAGGAGCGATAAAAATCAGGCTGATTTGCATTTCTGAGTTCCCCATTCTGCCTTTGAAAGCAGCAGCATCTGTGCAGGCTGTTCCCCCCACACACACCACTCTCTTCTGCTTTATCTGCCCAGCTACAATGGAGTTCAACTGTCGGTACACTTTCAATATCCTCATTGTGACATGTGAGAAACTGAATCAACCCAACATCTGATAAATGCCATCACATTCACCTTAAATCCAAAATATCCAGCATAAAAAATGTGTTTAATTTTTAGTCCAGATTGAAAGAACATGCATAAACTGAAAATTGATAGTGATTGTGGCCTGACATCACCACATGAGTCCCTTTAAGGAGCTACCTATTAACCTAAACTTCAATTAAAAAAAATCTAATCATTAGAGATCCTATCCTCTGACTTCATTCAGCTCCAATGTGTTTATATAAACCTATAAAACTTTCAGCTGAAAGCAGATGATGCTGCAGCGTAGTAGCGTTTTAACTCGTGTGTTTCTGGGGGGATTCCAGTGATTTTATGAACGGGGGCAAACGGCTCGTACAACAGGCTGGGTGAGTGTGACATGGGTCAACAGTGTAGCACTGAAACCAGGTGAGACCTTTTAGATTATTTATCCCCATCCCTAACTGGTCTGTCAGGTTAGGCCTGAAGTGGTGCTATTCAGGGATCCAATAAGAGCTCGACACTCTAGATACACACGTACAAACAGCAGCGTACATAAACACACGTACGTCCGCAGTTAGAAAAACAATCCTGCTCCACAGGATTCACATCCAGGTGTGGAGAGCAGATAGCTGCGCACCTGATGGGGCAATGACCGGACCGGCGCAGGCTTACGCCGCGTACCCATACAGCAACCTTTGTGCCACAAACACATTCACGTCCGCGCCCCACCCGCTCCCTCCCACGCACCCTAACCTCGCTGCAGTTTTTTTTTTTTTCAATCTTTCCATTTGTACGCTCCCAGCAGCCCACATTCCCGTTCCCAGACCTCCTCCTCCTCTCTGCTCAGTCCTCCTCCAAGCCGGGTGTCACAGTTACACATCAGGCTAATCCTGCCCCTATGGCCATGCTGTATACATAGCTGTGTTTGGGATAGGTTGCACTCATAGAGATTTCACACAGTGTGTCAGGTTGAAGAGGATGGATGGCTGAGGATCAAGTCATTAACCCTTTAAAGCCCAACCCTGTAAAAAGTGGAAAAAGTCTAATTTTTAAAATTACAAGTACTTATTTAGCCCTTTAAAGGAGCCATACCTGATAATATTTTAATCTTTTTAAGAAAAATGGTTACAACACAGTATATTATGTGATAAAAAGAAGTCTTACTTACCCCTTTTAAGTCCATAAAAATGAATGACTTATTGATTGCGCATATGTACGAGTCCATAAAATTTTAGTTAGCAATAGTGGCTAATTTTTAGCTTTGGCGTGACACTCTCTTTGCCTGCCAATGGGGTTAACTTCCGTAACTTCCAGATTCCCTAGGGGCTTATACCTAACTGGCTGATCAGAATCCAGAAGTTACAGATGTTAACCCCACTGGCAGAGAAAGACCATCACGCCTTTGCTAAAAATTAGCTGCTTTCGCTAACTAAAATGGCCTGGACTCGTACATATGCGCAATCAATGAGTCATTCTTTTTTATGGACTTACCCCTTTTACCACAAAATATACCGTTTAGAAACCATTTTTCTTAGATTGAAATAATATCAGGTATAGCTCCTTTAACAAATTGTGACAGAATATAACAATTTTGAGGGGGTTATATCTACCATTCATTGCCAAAATTAATATATTGCAGTCTTCTGCTTCTTGGCACCCATTAGGGGGCAGAAAACAAGTTTCATATTATATTCTGCAGAGTTTTGAGCAAAGTTTTTAACCATAAAGTGATGCAAAAATCTCAGAAACATATGTATCAAATATAATACCTTTGGCTTTAAAGGGTTAAAAACCTGGCCTGAATGCCCAGTTACACATAGAAGTAATAACATTTACTCATTTATTTATTTTCAAATGTGGTTCATGTGCATGACAGATACCTGATTAATTTCGTCCATCCCGTTGCTGGCAAACTCAAACACCAGTTCACTGGGGTGTACTGCAGTCATCATGGCAGGGGAGTTCAGAGGGCAGAGCGGACTGAAATATCCCTGATGTGACTTCTCCTTCTTCTCTGCTTCACCTCACAAAATGGCCTAAGTGTCGTCCTGTGTGATCTGGGCAGTTTGGAGCCGTGAGCGGGGGGGTTTCAGAGGAGTGCCGTGGCCCAGGTGGAAGCAGCCTCGTCCCTCTCTGACACAGAGGCTGGGCCCCGCTGTGCCTGGAGCATCTACACCTGCCAGGGAAACACAGACAGGAACAGGGTCCAAGGTCAGCAAACATATTAAATCAGGTGAATTTCACTGGTGACAACAGTTAGCGATCATCTGTTAAAGAGGCAGTACTTGGTTGTGTTAAACTTAGTTAGACTCAGATGCTTTCAGGAAAAAAATAAATGATCTGGGTTATGTCTGATTTAGATCTTTGAGGCATAAAAGCCACAACTTTCAGAGGCAACTAGTGGTTGATACACCTGTTCTATGATTTTGCAAGCCTAAAGCAGCGATTCTACCCTGTGCCGTCCATTTTGAGTCAAATTTGAACAAATAAAGGGAAACGAAATCATTAACCTGGTCTTAAATCATCAATTAATCAGCATAAAGTCACTAAATTAAATAGTAAATGAAATCCTCTACAAATTATTGTAATGGTTTTGATTTCTGGCACTTTGCTACCTGTCGTCCTTTCTCTTTCTCCCCCTCTCTTTATACTTAGAACCATCTCCACCAACCTAAGGCTAAAAAATCCTAATCAACTTACTTTAACAGCAGCAACTTCCTACTAAAGAGCTGAGATGCTCTTCCTGCACCATACATTGTGATTTAATCATTGATGCCCTTTTATCTCCTAACTCTCTGACCTTGCCTGGGAGACTCTCCGCCGTGCACCACCCTAGATCATATGGCTCTGTGGTGTGATGTTATGATCACATGAGCGGGTGCTGGGCTGGAGTGAGCCCTCCCTGCTTCACGCAAACACACACACAGATGAAAGATCGCTAGTCTGATGATGCTCTGGAAGCCCCTCTGTGTAGACCCTCAGGGAATTTCTCTGATCACAGGCGGGCAACTAGTGGCCGAGTGATGTGGTGAGCCCCCCCTAACAGCCTGATACCCAGAGGCAAGTTTGGGGTATGGAGGATGGGACGGGGGCTGATGTTAGGTTGGAGAGTAAATGCATAATGAGACCCTGCAGCTGCCGACCTCCTTCTTTTTCCGAACACCAAAGAGCTGGCAGGAGTAAAGAATTCAGATGGCGATGTTTGGTACAACCTCCTCCCACACACTCGCACTCCCTGCCTTTTCCCCACTGCTACAGGGTGGAGCTTATTTGCTTTGAAATGCCTGCGTGATAGTCAAAGTTGCATACCGATTGTTTTTTTGGAAGGGAGGTGTAACAGGAGAGGAGGTGATAGAGGACTTCTGCTAACTAACGTTTAGCGATTGAGTTTTCCCCAATCTGCGAAAGCATCCGGGACAGAATAGAAACGTGTGGCCGTTGGCTGCGAAGCCGCGCGCTGGATGAGAGGAGAGAGCCGAGGAAATTGAATCTGAAGGCTAGTGTTTCATTCCAGTCAATCCCTCTTGCTGTCTCTGCTGGGCAGAGTCCTTTGCCCACCCCTCTGCCAGAGCTGGTCGCTGCTGCCACATGTTGTGGGCTACTTGCCGATCTTTGCACTAGCAGACTCATGCACAAAATGTAAAATGTAAAATGTAAAATGCGGTGTGAGCTTTTCCAAATTAAGGAAGTTGTAGTTATAATTCATGTGAATGAACAAAAGACAAACCAATTAAAGCGATGTGGGTGGGCATGTGTTTGCCTTCTAAATGACTCTTATTTGTGTTTCCAGTGACAAACCCACATTAAAACACATGCCCTGAGTAACATTAACAGATCATCAGATGGCTGACTGAAAGCATTTTTGACATATTTTCATGGCTGCACATATCTATGTGCTGTCTGTTGAGTTCATGCTACAGCACCACAGACATTGCTGCAAGTGTGTATTTTCCTAAATCCCTCCTCTCATTGATCTGCACGGCCCAGCTGGCATGGTACTAACTGCAGACAGCACCATAAGAGAGCCAGCCATTAGTCAGATCCAGCCTGCACATTATCCCCGAGCACATGACAACAGCTGCCTTGTCCCGGCACAGGGGCAGGGTTGTGACTGCCCAGACGACGTCATGAAGAGAAGAGGAGGAGAACAGTGAAGGGAGGGACTTTACTGAGATGTTAGTCAATGTATAATAGTCCACGGAGCAAATAGACTGCCTGTGACTCGCTCTGGGTGGGGCTCGCTTTTGACAGACTGGAATATTTTAGTACGGTTAGGAGGGGTGACTAGATGAGGTCTAGAGGATGAAGCGCTTAACTGTGGTGTTCTGTGATGAAATACAACCAAACACAAGTGTTGTATGTGCTGGTCTACATGTCTGCGTCTTATTGCTGCTAATCTCTGTTGACATACTCTTTAATGCCATGCTCTAAAGCAAATAGATAATTAAACTATAAAAATACTTCATTAAGCGCGGTGAATCAGGATTAATATTGTGTTTTATTTGGCGTCCTGAGAGGAAGAAACTGTAAATACAACGGGTTTTGCAGCTAACAAGGCATTAATATCACACAGCTGCATTACACATAGCAAAGAAACTATTTATTTGGACAATATCCTGAATTCTGCCACTTTAAAGAGAAATCTCTCTGTGAAACAGCGCGGTCGCCAGGACGTCTCCATCGTTCTCTATTAGTGCACAAAAATGTTCACTTATGTTTTTGCTGACGGCAGCTGCAACGTGCAGCTGTGGGACTGGAATAATATAAATAGTTGGAGCAACAAAACAAGTGCTTTCACACTGCTTTCAAGACATTTTGAAAAGTGCAGCTTTCGGAATGTGGTCACAATTATTATTTTTTTCTCATTATTCAGTTAAACCAGTTTTATCTGATTTTCGATTCTTGCCACTAACAACTTGTATGACCTATTGTAATGTAAGATGATGACTGGAATAATTAGTCGCAACCTCAAGTTATCAAATCATCGCTGTGCATCAATTTGCATAGACGATTGTGATGTCATGTGACCAATATCAGGGGAGCATCTCTCAATTAACTCTCCTGTGGTGATTGTCATTTTCATACACAGTGCCCTGGTGTGCAGCAGACTGAAACAGAGTACGAAGCAAACACTTGCTGACTCCACCCCTGCAGCATGGTGACTGCCAGTCGCAATAACAACCAATTAGAGTCAGGATTCATGAACAAATGGAGCATTCCCAGAAGGCCCTACTTCCCCCGCTTTAGTCTCTTCAGCTGAGCTCATTGTTGACCATGAAAGGAGGTAATTTAAGCCAATTGAATGACTATGCAGTGACTCACCCTGCATGTGGTGAGTGCAAACATTGTGAGATGCAAGAAATAGGACCAGGCAAACTTTACTTATCTGCCATTTGCAGCTTAGGTTACAAAATTGCAGGTTTGCTCAGGTGAATGATTGTTCCATAGTGATCTGGATTGTCACAGCTCTTAAAGGGAACGTATCATGCTTTTAAATCCTTCCTTTTCATATGTAAATCATTTATTGATGGTTTATATGAAGTAAAACTGCAATCCTTTGGTCTGAAATCGCTGTTAGTATAGCTCC
>JAVQJG010184857.1:0-13944 GCA_036024015.1 Craterocephalus amniculus | reverse complement strand
ATACCGGAATTATACAGCAAACTGTATAGCAACAACAACAATAATAATAGTACTCATACAACTACTGCTAAATATAGCAATAGCAACAATAACTCATTAAAATAATAAAAATAACAATAACATAATAATATTAATATAATGATAATAATAATAACAACAACATATTTGGTTTAAAACTAAAGTTGAGGGTAGAAACAGGACCAGCCATCCCCTCTGCTTATCGCTGATTCTTTCAGAATTATTTGCTTTCGATTAAATAAAACATACAAATTTTGAAGTGGGTGCATAGATTTAATTTTCAAGTAATTTTTTTGGAACCATGATTGAATTTGTTTGAAACTGAAAAGAAGAAAGGGAATAATATTAGGGTTAAGTATCAAAACTAGGAGATTGGTAGGTTTGGGGAAAGTTAAGCCTAACCATAATCATTTCATTCATTACAGGAAACAACGCAGATAGCAGTATTTTTAATGTGTGCTGCTTCTCTTGTGCTTACTCTTCCTTCTTCTCCATGTGCTTCCAGGTTTCGTGCAGGTTTCAAGAGGGTGTTCCGATGGTGTCCATTTATCAAAATGTCCAGCTACGATGAGCTGGAGCTACGTTCAACACGACTACACCCGACTCGCCAGAGCAGCATGTACACGCTGACACGAATGGATACCACCATGGTGGTGGTTTACGACCCTGCCGATGGTAGCGGAGGCGGTGCCGGACGGAAACAGTCTCTCTCCGGCAGGAAGAAAAGCTACGTCACATGTCGCCAGACAGAGATCACTGGTTCCAACAACATCACCAAAACACAAAATGGAGTTGCGCCAACCGCTCAGCCTGAGGAATTTTCTTGAGGAGAACATTTCAAGACATAAAAACAGCCGAGTTGATTCAGTCTTTGCATGTTTAGATGATTGCAGACTGTACATACAAACAGTGCACTCAGTGATGCCATATTTTGGAAGCATTATATAAACACAGAATTGATTACTGCGGCATGCGGAGAGGCTGTAACATCCAGTCAACTGCAGCCATGAAATACTGTTCCAAGAGCTGCTTCTTCTTCAGAACATTTAACCAGTGTGGCTGTAAAGTTTTCATTATCTACCAAACAGTTCTAATCAAAGATTAATGGTTTAAGTGTTTATTAGCATTGTAAAAAGCAAATTTATAAAACCTACAATTTGACAACTCATAATCTAAAAAATATGTCATTGTAATTATGTAAGTGGAAGAGTTTATGTTTCCATGTGTAAAAACCATGAGCTGCATGGGAAACAGTGGATGGACTCTGCATTCTCCCTTTGGCCACGGGCAAGTGGTTGCAGAGTCATCATTGGAATAGCTGCTCATTGAACTCAGATTGCCTCTGTGTGGCTCTGAGTTTGACTTTTGATTACGTAAGTCTTGTATGGAACATGTTCCAGTGACTGGCAACAAGCCAGAGGTGAAATCCAGTATTTGTTTGAAGCTTGTCAATAAACAAGCTGCACACTGAGCTCGCTAAAAGCAAGTTAACAAATCCGTTTGCTGTGTACTTTTTCAACTAAGTGAAGGAAAAAAAAGAGAAAATTGCATGGTGAAGTGCAGTTAGTGTTTGTTTTTTTTGTTCTTGTTTGTTTAATGGAGGACAATTTAAGCTTACTGTTGCTGTTGGTGTTTTAACACTGTTTTTGCTGTGTTGTATCTTAGATTAACTCACTGTGTTTGTCCATATCAGGTGCTGAGACTGCACCCAGCAATGTGCCTACATGTGCCACGCTGAATTTACAGTTTCATTAGTGGAGCTGTGGCTCAGAAACACAGACATGACCATTTTGTTCATGTGGTCAGATTTTTAATGTTGTAAATTTAATGTATAAAAACATTTAATAGTTGCCCGTAGGTACTGAGGAATACTAGACTAATGCTTGTTCATACGCCAAATCCTTTTCTCGGATCCTCACCAAAATAGTCACAGGCGATCTCAGACTGAACCTCATGAAAATCAGCGTGTCTTTTGTTTTTTCAATTTCTTCAAAAAAGAAATTAAATTATCCTTTGTTAAATCTTGGTTTACAGACTTGGTACCCTAATCGGAAGTCTTTAATATGATTTGCAAGGATTTTACTGCTACAGAGTGCACGATAAGTAAAAATGTGGATTGTATAGGTGTTGATGGGTTTATATTGTTCCCCGGGCTTACACATGCAAACTCAATTGATTTTACTGCCATTTGAGATTTTTCTAATCCTTACCAAAACTGCCACTGATCTTTAAATGAAGCCTTGTAATAGCTATCACACTGTTTCTCAAATGGGGATACAAGTACCCCTAGGGGTACTTTGGGACACTCCAAGGCATACTTGAGAAAATAAAAATATTTTCTGTAAAATTTCTGTTAATCCTGGAATATGAATCAATTATATCTTTAAGTAGGTAGAGAAAATGTATTCTATATTTTTATTCTGATTTAGCTTTCAATCCCAACACCAACATGGCTGGTATTGAGCAAGTTGTGGAAAAACTTGTTTGACACATTTATAACAACAATATTTATAAAGATATCTCTGTTCTGCAAAAGCTTGGAGGGAAAAACAACAGGAGAAGACATTAATCATGTTTTTAACAGGAATTTAGTCATAAATTATTGATGACAGGTTTTAATTATTTCATTTTAAAGTGTTTCCATAGCTGCACATTTAAACAAATTGGGCACTAATGGTACAGTCCTGTTTACTTCCGTTCCAAACCAAAAAGCTCTGGATTGTTTAATGGGTACTTGGCTGAATAATTATTCAACAGGGGGTACTTTGCTTAAAAATCTTTGAAAACCACTGAGCTACTGGATAGAGTTTATGTTTTGTAAACCATTTGCCCATTAAAGTCCATAAAAGTCAGAGAGACAGCCTCCAAAAAGGAAGTGTGATCATGTCTCGATTGTTCCAGCTTTAGGGCACTCTTTGCCAGAAGAATTGCTCTGCTATGATGCAGTGAAGATGCTGTTCGAAGCATCATAGCTATGTCTCCTATTGTGGGCTGCCATGGCCATTTTTGCAGAGGTTAAACAAATTTTGAGGAATTCCTTAAATTGTGAAACCACAATAAGGAGGAAATGTAACATTTGAACTATGTTAATAAAATCTAAAAAGACAGACTGGAACTCCAGTTTTCATTCAAGGAAACTTAACTGAGACAGTCTTAGGGTTTTTTCGTGCAACCAGGCTTTTAACATAAAGTTACCATTATAATTTGCCATTCAAATAAAGCTAGAAATGTTTTTTTCTGTAGAGTTATATATGTAAATTATGTTTTTAATAGTTGTGATTTCTGTTTCCTGCTAAGTGAGATTCAGTATAGCTAAATATTTCCACACAGTTTTTCATATTTGTGTGGTGACATGGGTGTTAAAAGTTGAGCAGTAACCACAGCCATAAAAACACAATGCCATTGTCTTTTATTATTCTAACCAATAACTTTGAATGTTAGGAGACTTAATGAAAGTAGTAACTAAAGAATGTGAAGAAATATATGTTGTGCATTTCAGTATTATGGATTTTAAGGTCTTCTCTAATCCTTTTATGGATAATCATGGCGATCGAGCCATTTTCACACTTTTGTGTATAAATGTGTTAGTTTGAATGTACAGTACTATGTGTGCCTCTCTGTGTTAAGTGGTGACACATTTTTTTATTGTTTTTAAAGGACAATGACTTAGTTTCAGCCTTAAGTCTTGTTTCCTTTTTTTCACTCACACAATAAATCCTCATGTACTCAAGAGATAACAGCACATTTTACTCTACAGTTCATCTTCAACAGTTGTCACTAAACAAAAAGAAGGCATAAATAAAGAAAAAATGGGTTGAAAATAACTTTACTGTCCTTTATATGAATAATACAGTGGTGAAATTACAGTAGCATCCAAATTACAATAATAATCATTGAAAATGGTGAAACTTTTAAACTGTCCTGTATTTTTTTTCTGTAAGCCTCAACAGTTTGACTTTTTTTTAAAAATAAGTCAGTATTGTTGTATTTGCTTAGTGTAGCTTTCTTGCTGTAGTCTTTACAATATCATGTCTACTTGTGTCATAACATGCATATGGTTAATTGTGGCGTTGACTTGTTGCAATGTTAGTCAAATTTTCATAAGACAAAAAAATAACATACTGTGTTTTGGTGTTATTAGACAGAAACAATGCACACAGCTGTATTCATTCACAACATTTTGACATCTCAGTTTATTGATTTAGATTTGGATCAACAGTGGAGGCCCAGCCCGGTGAAATGTCCAAGAAACTTTGTCATTAGTCAAAACAATCTTGATCTTGTTACATGGATGCATTTCCAAAGAACATATTAGCATTATCAGAAAAAAAGGCCTAATAATTAACCTGCTCTCTGAATTTCACAACACAGTATTCAAATCTATTTTGTGTACATTTAGCTTCCGAACTGCACCGCAGCTTATCTCAGTCATTTAGAAATTGCTGCACCAATTGAGATTTTATAAATGTTGTGGATTAATGCATTAATTAAGCCTCTGTTAAAGTGTCACTACTGTATGTCTAAGAATTACTCAATAAAATCACCACAAATTCATACTTTTACTGTGTGAAAATTGAAGCCAAATGTCATCACAGATCTGTCGGGGAGACCATCTGAAGTCAATCTGAAGCAATTTATCATAAATTTATCTGGCTGTGTGCAACTCATGAGTGAGTAAACCTGAATCAAAGTGCTCGGCTTTTGCCACCCGAGAGAAAATGTGGAGATGGCTTATTGAGAAGATGTGCTGAGTTTCATAGCAAGGCTGTCATCCCTTTTTATCTTGATCTGAGAGCAGCTAAATGAAACGTCACATCTGAGCTGCCACAGTAAGATGGAAGCTGTCTCAACTGCTTCCCTTTTAAATTAACAAACAACTTTAATGTTTCATCTTCCCGTCTTAATGCATAGCTTACTAGATCTAAAGAGTTTTTTTGCAGCAATTGTGGTTTCCAAAAAATATCCATTAATATTTAATCATTCTGCGAGGAGATGGATGTGTATATACTGTTACCAGGCCAGACACTAAACAATAAACTTCAGGTTTGCTTTGCTTTTATTCATCCGTCAGCATTTTTCGCTAAAGCCTGCTGTAATTATCTCTTGTTGAAATGTGGCCTGAGAAAATTATTGAAATTACAGCATGTGATGGCACTATGTGTAAATATGACGAAGCTTGTCCTCTTTGAAGTGCATTAAGATGGAAGCTCTGTAGGAATTGGAGCAACATTCAAAGAGTTCAGCACTTTATTCTTTATGAATTACAATGAATGAATAAAACAAAGATCAACTTTGATTACATTATTTGTGGAACCACCTATAGTTGCACAAAACCTTAATAATCATGTTTTATCTCTTATCAATCTCTTCCATAATTGTTTTGGCCCGCTCTGCATCAGTTCATCCACGTTTGCTTATTTATACTTTTTTCATTTTATTTCAGTCAGGCTGGAGTTTGGACTTTGACTGGGCTAGTGCAACACCTCCATTATTTGTTTTTTCAGCCATACCTGTTGAAGATTTGCTGATGTGTTTTGGGATCATGTACCTGTATAGAGAAGTTTATTATTAACTCAGTAATGGAAATGTACCTAAACCCTGAAACCCTGAATGTGCAGAACAAGCCTGAAATGTCAGCCCTTCACCACCATGCTTATCAGCTGCTATGAGGTGTGCCATCATCTTCAGTTGACCTTCTCTGTCCACAAGTCATTGTTTCAGAGGTTTTGTGGTTTTGTGTTATTTTCAGAGAGTAGGCTTTTCCCTGAAAACAAATCATTCAGATTCTTTTTTTTTAACCAATGGTACTGTCATGAATTTAAACATTGAACATGCTGACTTAGACCTGCAGAGTCTCATGAAGCTCTTACAGGTTTTTTTTTTTTTTTTTGTAGTTTCTCTGTATATTACACAGTCTGATGTTCGGATGAACTTGTTAGGAAGTCCACTCCTGGGAAGGCTGCCAAATGTCTTGAACATTTTCCATGTGTGAATGATATCTCTCACCAGGGTGACGGACCCCAGATTGTCTGAAATGGCCTCATCATGACCCTATCATTGCTAATCTGTTAATCAAGGGCACATACTGTGCAGCTATTGGCTGTTACTACCCTCTTTATTCTGATAGGCACTAGTGAAGTTTTTCAGACACTCCTTTGTTTTTGGCTTATAGTTCTTGGTGAATAAATTAAATAAACTATTTACTATAAACTATTGTTGATCTTGAGCCTGACACCTTTTTTTCATGACTAGAGCTGTTACGCTAAACAGTCTGGCAGTCTGTGAGAAATTAATTTAAGGTATGCTTTTCTTAGAGACCCACTATATAACTTTCCAACCTTAAAACTCTGCTCACTCTGCTCTCTGGATTTGTTTGTTTGCATATCTAGAGCTGTCGTAGCCCAGCAGTGCGACCTCCCTATGGGGTGCCGAAGTCACGCCCCTTCCGGTCACCCCATGGGTGCTTAAAATCGAAAAAATATGAATGGGAGTCAATGGAGGGAAAATAATTAACTTCTGTTCCCAGTCGTTCACTGCCCTGGACTCCAGATATGTTGGTTGTGGATTTAAATGAAAATCTTTTGTGTAGTAGTGAGTTGTAGAGTGACTTAGGCACCCCATAGAAGTTTCACATCTTGGACGCCGCCTGCTGAGTTTCGCTTTGTGCATGCGTTACACACTAGCAAATGAATGTTATCACACCGGCCATTTTGATCAAACAGTGGCAGATCCAGCAAAGAAACATCTGAAGACATTATAAGAGGAAACTAAGGAGAGTCGAAGAAGAGGAAGACATGAGAAAAGTGTCTGGAGTGAGCTTACAGTACAGATAGGATGCAAGATGGATGGGCAATGCGGACATTGATAAGGGATACATCACAAGAAGGGTGTAAGTTAGATAGTGGGTCTTTGACACAAGAACATGTGAATATATTTTGTGATATTTTCACATCTTCTGAATGAATGATAGAAAGTTGAGACCTCATGAGAAATGACTGGCCAAGTTATTAAAGGATAAGTTCGATTTTTTTCAACCTGGACCTATTTTCTAACATGAGATACGATCATTTACTCACCCAGACAGTTATGGTGTGACTTGAACTCCTTCGGGAGATATTTAGATCCACTCGCGATCAGCGTACATCCAATATAATGGGAGTGAACTGGGCCAGCTCGTGCAGCCTCTAAATGAGGCAATTTCTGCCACAAAACTCCTTCATTTCACAAATGTGTTGTTATGAATCCCTGGTCAGATCCCTCTGTGAGCTCCATGCGACTTGGAGTTGTGTTTTTGTGGTGATATGTCGTTATTTACAGCCATTAACTTGGGGATAGGACTTCAATGACCTCACTTCCGGGCCGCATCACAGTGCCTTTAATGGCTATAAATAACGAAATATTGCCACAAAAAGCAACTCCAAGCCACTTGGAGCTCACAGGGGGATCTGACAAGAGATTCATAACAACTCACTGGTGAAATGAAGGAGTTTTTTGTGGCATAAATTGCCCTATTTAGAGGCTGCGTGAGCTGACCCCCTTGGCTAAATATCTCCCGAAGGAGTTCAAGTTAAACCATAACTGTCTAGGTAAGTAAATGATCGTATTTCATGCTATGAAATAGGTCCAGGTTGAAAAAAAACCCAAACTTATCCTTTAAGTTGAAATTCCATACATGTTACTCAGCTGTGTTTCCAAAACAGGGGGGCTGTTAACCATGAACAAGCGTGGATCTGTAGTGCTAAAAAAGTGAATTGTTACACGTGTTGTGTTTCCTGTGTGCATTTCAGGAGTGCTGCTTTGTGTCAGTCCACAATGCAGATCAGTCCTGTTTAGAACAGCTTCATACCCACCACAGTGGTGAGCTGCACCGAGCTGTCAATTTTCTGCAAAGCACACAGTTTATGTTTGGAGGTTTGAAATGTTTCTTTCTTTTAATGCTGTGGGACACTGAGTTGGATGTTAACCTAAACATCGAATGAAGCAGTTGCAGCGATTATCTTTGTAAGTTCCCTTCAATGACAGTAATGACAATTTGTTGCTCTGTCACTTACAAGTAGGCTGTGAAAATTCCAGTCCGCTTTCTCCCCATTTTCACTTACCAATTTAAAAATGTATGCTATGCTTAAAAAAAAAACAGTTCCTACTTAGATGAAAAAACTGCATGAATTTTCTTAAACTCCACATTTGTCATTGAAAATGTTTACATGAAGCCCCTCACTGTGAAACTAACACGCTGGGATTTCTCTGCCTGAGCCTGGGAATCTGGAGAGACAAAATGTGCTGGATCATCTCAGGGCATCAGAATTTTTTTTCAACAATGTGGCAGATTTTCATGATCTGCTTCAGACAGGTCATAAATTGATTATACTTTTTTTTTTACTTGACCAATCTTAAGCATCTTCTTATTTCTTATTCTTATTTATGTATCATCTTATGTCAAAATCACAATGTGTTATATGTAAATTTTATATGTGATTTAAAAAGCAGACCAAAAAATCCCAAGAAGTACAACGCAGAAAAACAAAGCTGAAGGAGGTTAAAGATAAGAAAAATGACTTCTACACAGTGAACAGCAGGTCTCCTCAACCTTGGAGCAGAATGTCTCCCTATAAAGAGATACTCTGTTGTATTTGACAGCAGGAGTTGCCCAAGTAATAAGTCTGGAGAGAGTTTCCAAGGCACAGTGGATGGGCAGCAGTGTTTACTTCAGCTCATAGCACAAGTTTAGTGTGTCTTGGTGGTCTCGCTGTGGTGGTCTGTGAAATATCTGCAAAGGGAGAGTTGACATCTGGTTGTCACACTTTGTAAAACCACAGACAGCCATGTGTGTAGAAATAAAATCCACTTCTCCCAAGACAGCTTTGATAACTTTGCATTCAGCACCTTCAGTAAAACTGCAGGGAATTAATTTAATACTGTTGACACTTACTGTGCACGCATAACAATGCCAACCTGCCCGCTGAAAATAGAATACCTGCTAGTTTGCTGTTTGCACTTACTCTGAAGTTGTTTAAAACTGTGTCGCCGCTATTTATCAGTCTGCTTACAAATATTTCTGTGACTTTTTCAGCTTAAATAAAAGGGAAACAAACATCCACACAGAAAACAGCTATCTGCAAGTGATGTTTTGTCTTTTTGAATCTTCCTCCTGCTCTGTGAGCACTGATTATATGGTATTATGGCTGCTTGGAGTGACTGGTCGCTGACTGTTGGCAGGAGGAGGTTGGAAGAGTCAGAATATCTATGTGGCTCTGACTTTTGCATCAGCTGCTCTCATACAAGTAGCGCTGAAATTGCTTGAATCACCCAGACATTTGAATGATGCTGACATTTGTCTCTTACAAATGTATACACCAGTCTTTAACTTTATGCTTTTTAAAGATTAATTCATATACCCAAGCTGAACTGTCAAAGTCAACACAACTTCGTTCTTAGCCTCTAGCTGTTTATCACCCAGGTGCTGAGTACATTTCTGGCACAGAGACATGACATAACTTTTCAGCTTGTTAGAAGTGAAGTAATTTCCCTTTGTGAGCTTGCACCTAAATTGTGATGTTTGACGTCTTTTAATGGTGCATTTACACCAGGATAGTCTAGACTCGATACGATTGGGGACTCGGTTCACTATGGGGGATTCTTCAGGACCGAGATTGCCCTCTCACTGCACAACTCAAACACGTTGGACCTTCTGGAAAATGTGTTCCACACCCTGCCGGAGGCAGCGCTGCACCAACAATTAATAAAGGAGAAGAGGCACACAACAAAGAAGAAAACTCAGTCATCTATTGGTTAATACAGGACCACTTAGATGCTTAACTCACAATGCACTTTGTTTTGTAGTCTGCTTGCTTCCCGTATTAAGTCAATTTGAAGTAGACCAAGACCTGCGTTTCTAAGCAGTCTGAGTCCGCTTGTTTGATTCCAATCGGGATTTAATTTGCATATTCATAATTCCCTAAACAAAGTGGACTTTCTGAGCAAACAGAGCAGTATTCAAATAAAAAAAATTGTCCTCAGAGAGAGCAAAACAAATGTGTGCCAAGAAGCTCGCATGTGGTTAGTTGTGAAAAAAAGAAGCCATATATAAATCTGGACTGTGAGTTTAAAAATGTTTTCATGAATTAGGCACATTACTTAAAGAATATATACAGTACGTGTCTTATGCTCTTTCCAGACAATGTGTTTAGCATTATAGTTCACTTTGAAAACTTAGCTAAGGCAGTCCCAAATGTGCTGCATTTGCAATAAAAAGACAAAAAAGCCAGAGGAGAACGGAGCTGAGTTGAGACACACCATGTGCTGTCGGCCTTTGAAAAAAGGGCCCAAAAGTCCAGGTAATGAAAACTGTCCAAACACAGATAAGAGTAAAGCCCTTGCAGATGTGTTCATGACTTGTGTTTAACCCCTCTCTATTTTCTTAAAGAGCTCCATGAACACTCGATTAAAGTGGAGGAATGTGAAATGTTGATTTCAAAAGAACACAACAATTGTTCCAGTTATAGTACAGCAAGAATCTCTTGGACAGAATAAACTAAGAAAGTGCTTTACAGGTCCCCTGATGTCAGTACTGCATAAACAGAGGCATGTTAAACTGCACAAGTTAAACCCCTTTACTTGCAAACATTTAACTGATTCTTGTGGGGTTTTTTATGTTTGAACTGTTTTCTCGTTATAGAAAAATATGATTTATGATGGTAACGATAATAAAGGATTTGTAGTTATCTTAAATGACCATCCTTTTATTATTTTATTTTTCTGAATTTTACACTGTTAACATCACAAACAGCTAAACGTACAACTCCTAATTTGTTTGCATTGTTAATTGTCAAAAACTAGAGGCAGAGTTGTGCTTATTCTTGCATAACATTCAGCCTCTAATCTTATCACTTGTTTATTCTGATGTATTCATGAACAGGGCTTTGACACAAACAGTTCCAAACTCGAATCATCCTAACGAACCAATGATAAAGGGAAGTGTGTGAAACAAGCTGCATCTCATACACAAAAACACATCTCCTCAAAACAATGCAGTAGAGCGCTCAGCATAGACATGCGATGAGTTCCAAACACATTTCTGAACTCACTGGGTTGAAGCGTGTACAAACAACACACAGATGGGATTATCTCTGGGGTCACCGGACAGCCTGACCTGTTTGTAACCTGTGAAGATTTTCTGTGAAGAAAACAATTCCACAAATAATATTTTCATTAAATGAGATTCTACAGCAAAGACTTTGATCCATCCACCACATACTGTATGAGTGCAAAGACAACAGCCAAATTGGGGCTGCACAGTGGTTAGCACCGAAGCCTCACAGCAATATTCTCCCCATGTATGCGTGGGCTCTCAGCAGGTAGTCCGGATTCCTCCCACAGGTCACTGTAGATTCTCCCTATAGGAGTAAGCGTGTGTGTGTATTTCTGTGTGGCCCTTTGACAGACTGGTGACCTGTCCAGGGTGTACCCAGCCCCTCGCCTGTTAATTGCTGTGATAGGCTACAGCCCGCCTCCTCCACAACCCTGAATTGAATGATGAACAGCCGGTTGTTATTTCCAAAATGGAAGTAAAAAAGTTGCACATCCCACTGGTCTGGAGACATTTCTTCTTTTAAAAATCCAGTTAGCGGTGAAAAACTGCTGGTTTCTGTTAGTTATAAGAAATTTGTGTTGTGTTGTTGTCACTTAAAACAATGGCACTGGAAATTATTTTGAAAAGTAGAAGCTAAAACAAAAGCAGCCCACCAGTACCCCCTATATTTGAACCTTCCAGGATATCAACATGATCCTGGTCAAATTATGTCAGACTATAACATCTATTATAATTTTTTTGGCAAATTTTCTGGGCATTATCTGTTGATTTAGAAGATCTGATGGTAAAGCTAACCCTTTTACACAATAGTAAAGAATCTTTTTTTTTAATTTTCCAGGAATAAGTTTTTTCTATGGATTAGCCCCAAAATGTAATTCCTTGTTCCCTTTTTCTATATCTTAACATTTCTTGAAAATGTTAAGCTACTATGACAAAAAGCTACTATATTACGAAAAAAATTAATGCAGAACAAGCTCTGGCTGTTCCAATAAATAAATGAGGAAGAGAAATGCACAGCTGCTCTAAAGCTTGTTACTCCATGAGAAGCAAGAACCTTGTTCTTGAGGCCACACGAACAAGACAAAAGTTTGTTTTGGTCAGGAATTTCATACTCAACAAGAAGCTTCTTATGAGATGCTTACATCAGATGTCTGACCAATCACACAATACAGTAGTTCTCAGTGCCCCATGAGAAGAAAGTCCTGCCAGCCAGATGTGTTGAGAACTGTCCTCAAAACATCCAGTTCTTGTGGCCTCGAGAACAAGAACAAACTTTTTGCTTCCGTTGGAGTATGGAAGTACATAAGAGAAGACATCCTTGACACAATGCCATGGCAGTATTCATCCTGAGCTGTAACCAGAAGATGGTCCGTTGCAGTGTTTTATAATGTTTTGGACATTACTTTATAATAGTTGTGAGTCAGAGAGTCAAGTTGGAGCTAATTACTGCTGGGAATTAGCCTGGCTAACGTGACAAAAATTTCGATTTCGATTGTTAACCCCGATGGCTACACACAAGTCAGAGAAAAGAGTGTTGTGATTGGTTTTGAGCTTTGATTGAATTAAGTCACAAACAGTGACATTTGAAGGATACGGGTCAACCGTCTCTTCTGAGAAACAGTTTACCTATTAGTCTTGGCCAGACTATATGCTCGCAGCAATCTAGTCGCGATAGCCAGGCTAGTTGGGAATCTTTATTCTTCCAAAAGGGGACCATGGTTTGAAAAGTTTGACAACCACTGCTCTAATGTGATGTTTAGCCATCCTAAAAGGGGGGAAAAACAAACAAACAAAAATAACAGGAATTTCTTCTTGTGAACAATCTAAATATTTTTTTTCTTTATTACAGATTTAATTGTTAGTATAATCCACAAAAACGGGTTTGAATGGATCAGCAAGCAGAGCAGCAGGTGGTTAACACTACATTCCTCCAGATGTGAGACTAATGTTCTGAACATAGCGCGCTTGTTCAGAGCGCTATGTCGGTACTTACTGTGACGCTGGAGGATCTTGCCAAACCCAGTGGTCCTGTCTCACTTCTGCAAAGTCGGCTGGACAGTTTGCAGTGACTGTCGGCGGGCTGCAGAAGGCCGTGGCTGCTCTGATATCTGTAATCCGCCAGAGTTCCAGACAAGAGGTGGCTTTGATGGCGTGGTCCGAATGAGTCCAAAATGGAATTATTTCTGACTTAATAAAAAGGTTGTCTCAGAGCTTGTAACGCTTGCAAAAGACGCAGATAATAGTAAAAATTGCTGCTCTGATGAGTTCGTAGTAATCTCTGGAAAACTTTACTAGGAAACGAAAATAAACTTGATGATGCATTACAAAAATAAGGTTACTTAAGGTTCGAACTTACTTAAGATCTTCCGCCCACAAACAAAGAATAAAAGCTCTAGTTGAGTTGAGCCACGTGGAGGAAACGAAGAACAAAGGAGTAGGAAAAAAGAGTTAACTAGAGACCTAAGGTAAGAGCGGAAGCAAAAAAGAAAGGAGTAAAAGAGAGCGAGAGTAGCTGGCACGGCCCTTTTTAAACAGGCCGCCTTGTTCGGCCTAACCAATAGCTGGTGGCAATCTGAGATAGAGATGACGTAGTTTTCCCAGAACGATGCGTTTACTAATCTGAGAAGTTCTTCAGTTTGTCACATGAGGGCGCCATCTCCTCGTTTTCATTCCAGCTTCAATCAAAACATCAAATTAACTTTACTTTGTTTGAGACATTCTAACAGGTAATCACATCAAATAAACCTTTATAAGGAACTATGCAGAATTCTAGTTGCTGAAAAGGAAACATTAATTTCACAGTATTAAACTTGCATCTGGAGTAGTTCCTAAAGAGG
>JAVQJG010184852.1:0-10766 GCA_036024015.1 Craterocephalus amniculus | reverse complement strand
GATTCTCCATGCTGGGAATGTGAGGAGTTGTGAAACTGCCCGGCGCAGCCACAACGTCCTCCTCACCGTCTTCGCTGTCATCATTTTCGCCTGCGCGTTAATAATAATCACTCATTATATGGGTTTGGCCAAGAACGATAAAATAACGATATTATACATTTTAAATAACCTATGCAAGCAGCTGTAAGTTACCTTAAGCGTAGCCTACTTTGACAAAATAAGTGGCCGTAATGTAATCATGTTTACTTATAGCAGCTGTAGCAGGCTTTAGGTAGGTCTGTCTCCTCATGCAGCAGCAGGTGATCGCGGGCGTCATCTAAACTTCAACTTTCAAGTTGTCTAAATCTGAGTCGACTCGTGTTAATTAAGGTGACGTGTCGAAAAGTCGACTTTTTGGTGAATGCCCTAGTAGCTAGACCAACATTATGCCACTATAATGCCTGGCAAGACAAGTAAAAAGGTTTAATAAAAGAAAATTAAGAAATGAAATTAAAAAAAATATTTTCAAAGTTTTTTGCATTTACTTTAAGATAGATTTAATTAAAAAAAAAAATCAGTCTTAAAATTGTGAAATAAAAAAAAATCCCGATATTCAATTTTTTGATTGAATTTCGCCACCCTTACAAACCACCTCATTCCAGCAGCAACCCAACAACCAAAACATACAATGACGCCTCATCACCGCTGTTATCTTCAAAGAATCATTTAAATTATTTTTTCTCCTCGCTACTCTGCGTGCATCTCCCGTAAAGTATTTTGATACCTTTTTCTTATTTTTAACATTAAAAGAGGAAGAAATATAGAAATACATCTTCACTAATGATTTGTGATGAGGCTCTTATACAATTCCAAAGCCAAACGTACTGGGAGTTCCTGAAGGCCTTGAGGATCTGTCTGTCCAGGTGGTTGCTGCTGTAGATCAGGTCGGGGTTACCGTGAGCCACCGAGTTCGCTGGAGGCGGAGAGGTTGGACTGTTGATGCACTGCAGCACGTCTTCCAGCAGGGGGAGCTCCACTAGGAGTAACATCCTGCGCAGGGTCTGCTCCTGCCACACCTCATCTACCACTGCAGAGCAAACATGTAGACATCATTTCCATTGTTCCCAGCTGCCATAGAGATAAGGACATTGATGTAAAGCCATCCTAAACTTTGGGCTCATCTGAGGACCAGTTTTCATCTCTGTTGCACTGAAATTGCATTGTACAACCAACCCCCAGAGATTATTTGAAATCATTTTTACCAGTAATGGAACTGAGAAAATGACCTCACAGCTGAATGTTTTTGAACATTTCATGATTTGTCTGGTTTATTTATTGAGCCAGATAAGAAATCTTTGTGGGGTCTGAATTTGACACATCTAGGATCTTCCACTAAGATGCTAAATTCTAACTTTTAAAACGCATAAAAAGTGCATCCAGAGTGTAAATCTCAAGACGGCAACCCCGTCCCAGAATTTACAGAGAAGTAATTCGGTGGATAGAGCAGTCGCCGACTAAAGCAGGAGATCGGCGGTTCGATTCCACCCCACTACATGTCGAAGTGTCCTTGGGCAAGACGTTGAACCCTACCTTGCCTCCCATTGTGCCTATCGGGGTATGAATGTGTGTGAAGGGTTAGATCCTAGCACCAAGAATGTTGCAATATAGGTGCTGTATGAATGGGTGAATGAGATGTCATGAAAAACGCTTTGAGTGGTCGCCTAGAGTAAAAAAGCACTCTACAAGTACAGTCCATTTACCATTTAATTCCTGCCACACGTACACTTAGTGTAACTCCTTCGATGTAAGAAAAATGTCCTGAGTGCTGAAAGTGTGTGACCGTCTTACCTGACTGTGGTAAAACCGAGTCTGTCAGCGCCCTGCTGGGACTCAGACTGCCTGCCAGTGGCTCCAGGGAAAGGTTTGCACTGAGACGAGTCTCGAGCTGGTCGGCCAACACGGACGTCTCACACACTTTGACAGGGGGGGACATCTCGGCGGGACATGTCTGCGCTTCCAGGCTGAGATAGAAAACAGACAGCTGAGAGCTTGAAACGGGCCAGATTCTGTGGTTTAAGCTAAAGCAAAGACTCGACTATTTCCTGACAGACAGCTGTAGCCGAGTCTGTGCGGTAAAAAGGTTAATGGCTACAGTTACATGATGTTTTTACAATTCCTACTGAATTATTCCAAATCAATAATTCAGAATTAAATTCTCCTCCATCGGGTTTCCATGGAAATATTCATTCCCAATAAAGGTTTACGTGCAAAACACGTTTTCTTACTGTAATTCCGCTTTAAAGTCAAGGGTTGGGAAGGATTCTGATTGGTTGGATTGCGGAAAAACTCTCCTTCCTGCCGCGTTTCTTTTCATCATCAACATGAGAAAACGTCGTAATAAGAACCATTTTCATTTGATTTGGATTATAGTTATGAAGCAGCAGCTAGTCGCTAGCATGCTACGACACTTTCACCTGAACAGACTCGCTTAGGATGGGAAGCACCATGTATGGTGGTCACGGTGACAGGACGAGGGAATGAGCATGCTCAGAACGAGCGGAATGAACTTAAAGCAGAATGAAGGTTTACATGATAGAGGATGAGAGGGGAATTGTTTAATTGAGAATTAAAAGTGGAATAAACCAGCCTCTTTATTGAGAATTAAGTTAAATTCGGAATTAACATTTTTATCAGGAATTAAGTGTCTACATGCTCATTTTTAATCGGTTTGAAACAAAATTAACTTTAATTCCGACTTTAAGAGGAATTAAAACTCTCATGTAAACGTGGCCAGTGTGACTTCCAATCCAATACCTGTTTGAAGGAGCGCCGCAAAAGTATTTTTGAATCCCACTGGCAAGCACACCTCTTTCCAGCTCATCAACCGACGGCGTACACACAGCTACGAACCTGTGTATATACAAATACAAGCCAACTTTTATCAAGCACATTAGAAACAGCAGCAACTACTGACCAAAGTGCTGGACTTAGGAATAAACCACCTTAAACACAGTCACCTCTCATTTCATGAAAAGGAGCTAACCTGTAAAGGGCGCTCTTGCTGTCCTGGAACACATCTTGCTTCTTGCTTTTGCCAAACACTTTGGTTCCCACGGCCTCAAACGCATTGCAGTCAAGCAAGGCCTGGCACACATGCACCACTTTGTCACGGGACACGATGGCACCTTAGGTTTTCACCAAACAGAAGGGTTCAACACACAAAACTTCACAAACACAAGGTGCTCAGGGTTAAACAGACACATTAGATGTAAAAAGAAACCTCTACAGTGCTTTGCTATACATTCTACTGTGTGTAAAACCCAGAGATTAACACACACACACACACCTTCAAATCCCTTGGCATGAGTAATGTGGTCTGCCACCACATCCACAGCCTCTGAGCCCAGGAAACAGTCGTGGTGGGACTTAAGGTGGACCAGCCTGCGCTTCACCGGCACTGTGGACCTAAGATGGGAGATGAGGCTGCTCCAGATGGAGGACGATTGTGCCGTCTTGGTGGCCACCCCGGATGCTAAGAGAAAATAAGCACAGAGAAAAAGAGACTAGCCCACAGAGAGAACAAATCCAAATAAAAGAATACAGTACTATGCAAAGTCTCATTCCTTCACATATGGCCAGTGAACAGAACAGATGCAGCAGCTAATTGAAATGTGGAAATATGACAGGTCAAAATCAGGTTTGCACATTTCTAATGAGCAGCTTTCCTCTTTGGTCTGAACCCTCTTAGACACCTTTACTTGTTGTTCCTTCAGGAATAGTCCCCAGCCCATCAGAGGACTTTCTACAGCTCTTATTTGGATGTTGGCCATTTTTGTTCTGCAACTTATTTTTAGTCCAGCTCAGTCGGTATACCTCAGTCTTTTGTTTTAATTTAGGAATGGCTTCATGAGATGGAGAGCGTTTGTGATTAGGGTTCACCCAACAGCAGATGTGTAAAACTGAAGATTCAGAGGTATCTCTCAGGTACTGTCAGCTATTTCCTGGATTATTTTCTTTTTAATTTTTTAGGTGTCACTTTACGATCTTTGTCATCTTCTATAGCCTAGACATTGTATTTTCTTTCATTTTTCATATATGCAAAGTTAAATTTGGTACAAGATATGCCTTTGTGACAAAGCAATGGCAAAAAAATCTTGTAAACATACTAAGGCTCTTTGCTAAGTTGACATGTGTCGACATAACACTGGTTCATCCTTTTAGTTTGCCGCTTTCTAGGTTTAAATTATTTATGGGTCAGTGTAAGTAGCTTAACTAAAATGTCTAAATTCTTTTGTAAAAAAGCAAATGTCCAAAGAGAACATGTAAAATACCTAAAACAAGAACGCCGGATAATCCTGCGCTCCAGCTTTGGAGCCATTTAACGGCTTTAACTTTGTTTGCTAAGCGTAGGAAAAAAGAAAAACATCAACAGGTGTGATGAGGCCTCCTTAAGCTGTAGACATCAACAATAATTCGGTGAAAACGCAAGTTAAATGGACTCACCGTGAGGACGCACACACAATTTCTCTGCAAGGTTCAACGCCGCAGCTCTTTCTTTTATCGTAGCCATGATGGCGGGGGCGAAATTGTTTAATTGTGAACAGGCGGATGCACCAACAGAAGGAGGCAAACTGCAGGTACGTCCCAAGCAAATGAACCTTTGCGTCACCTGCAGTTTTAACTTTTCACCGCTAGATGGCAGCAGTCGCACAGTCACGCCCAGCGCCGTTCTGGGTTTGATGGATACTTTTATGAAACAAATGAAAAAACTCAGATAAATTAAATACACTGACTGGAACAGCTTGTCTTATCTTCTCCGTCTGCATGGAGCCTGGCCATCATGATGTGAAGAGAAGCTCATACTGAAAAAATTATAGGACAAGAATGTGATCTATCTCATTTTATTGGCAAATAATTATTTAAATATCAAAGAATAGCCCTAATTAACCCCTGAAGAGGAATTGTGAATTGTGTTTTTTTTAAGGAGCAAGTTGATGTGTAATCGTACCATGAATTTAATGTTTTTAGAAATTTAGGCTACCGGAATCTATTTTTTCATGGTTGAGGAATACCAATTAGAATTCGCAATCAAACAGTCTCAAGCTTAATAATAAATTAGTAATTAGAACATTGCAGCAGACAGCTTACAAAACATGTCATGTGGGTCAAATAAACTGAAATCAGAAATTTATATTATAGATGCTGCAAAGACTCATTTATTAGTTCTTTACTGCCTCTTTAAACATGCTACATTTGCAGAGCAGCTTTTAAGTCACTATCTCATGGAAAAATGTACTTAACTGAAACTTGGGGATCTTTGCCTTGCAACTTTGACTGAGATGCTACTATGTACTTGATTTACTTCAAAACAGAAAGTAAGCAGCAGTTTATTTCTGTACACAGCATAAATCACTTTATTTTAAGTTACTTGGCCAGGTAGTTGGTGAAAATCAAATGTTGTCTGCCAGGCCTGGGCTCTGGAGTATACTGTACAGAGGTTGCTAGTGCTGACTGTAAGATGGGCCCCTTATCTAAACAACATAGCATTAAGATTGTGCAGTTTACCCATCTGCAGCAGAGACTAATCTGAAAAGAGTAGAAGCAGAACAAGCTTAAGCTTTCAAGATATACAGGAGGATGTCCACTGGTGGCCATGGAGACAGAAAAAAGGGAGGCCTGACGGTGTGCATGATGGGTTTACAATGAATCTCACTCTGCAAAGATCATCTCCAAGGCTGGGAGCACAGATAAAAAATACTCCAGGAATTCTCTAAAAGCTGAATATTAAAGTTTAAATTAGGATTAGTTTAACAATTAAGTTGTGAAAGCTAAAAACAAGTTCACAGAATACAGCTACACCAGTGCATGGAAGGAAGCAGAGACACAGCAATCACCATGGATGGAATATACAGTTAAGATCCTAGATTTGATTAGCCAAGACCAATGATTAAATCAGATCATTAGGCATGTTTCATATCAGGTTTTCTTGGTGAGGATTCTAAAAATGCAATGACACATTAATGCTGCAGATACAGTACATTAAAGGAAATGGGTACCCTCATACATCAGTGTTTGTAACTTCTCCAAAGTCATTGGTGTTATGGAAGAGTTCTACTATATAGGTTTTGATTGCCAGGCTTCCATGTTGATTAAGAAATGAATAAACAATATGTTCCAAAAAGCTGTAACTAATGACATGATCATGATCCTACAAAGAACACCCACTGAAACCTACCTACACACCTGGTAGCATCATCTTTGCTCCGAGAATACTCATGATACTTCACTGCTGTAATTAATATTGATCAGGTTGTATTATATGTATTTTTTATAGATAAAAATCAGTGCAGTCAACTAAATAAGTTTAAACATCTTACTTAAACTTCACACCTTATGGTGTTTTAGAAGTTCACTATAGGAAACCCCAATAAAACAAATGGATAAATAAATAATAAAGAAATTTAAAAAATGATGTTCATTTGGTGCTTGTTGTTTTGAAGCCAAGTCTCCCTTGATAGACAAAACTTTATAGAAGAGCTATAAAACATTGTGTCATGATTATGACTCCATACGTGGATATTACACAAGAGTGGAAATACAGCTGTTAGCGCCAAACAGTCTTGCTAGCAGGAATATTTTATGAAGGTAGGCTAATACGGTTTATTCTTTTTCGTGACACTTTTAGCCAAAGCTGGACATATTTTAACCAATTGTTAAATTTATATGTTAACATAAAATGGTATAATAATAATTATTATTTTTTTTAAAGTAGGTGTGTTAGCTTAAGCAAATTAGCCCGTTATTAGCATTAATAGAAATGTGTGTACATCAATGATAATCTAACCCGTTTCCGTGATATTTTATAACTCGACTTTGAGAAACCTGGTAATACCAGCTGACCATCAGTAAGTTTTTTTTTTAACTAATTAAAAGTTTTAAAATAATAATTCAATGATAATTTACTTCAAAATAGCATTATAAGTCAAATGCATCCTTGTAAATGACAATGACAAACTGAGTTAGCTAATGCTAATGTGCAAGTCTTATTATTATTGTTATATCAAGGTCGAATCTAATTTGATAATTTAATATTAGAAATAATTTTGTTGATTAGATAAAATGGCCACATACCAAAGTGTTATATTGAAATAGGACATGTCTACTTGATACCTTGAAAAGAAAGTAATGCCATTTTGGATATAGAGAATTATATTCTGGTTTGTTTAGATATCATATGTCATTTATGCTATTTATTAGAGCCTTTCATATGCACACATTATAAATCCTAACAAAATGTTAATGTTTCAAGGTCAGCTGCTAAAATCATATCAGTCTATTTCTAATACTCATAATTAATTTTTAAACAATCTGTCAGCTGCATGTTTAAAAGTTTCACTATAACCTTTATCATTATATAGCTTCTCAGATTACACTAAATATGACTCATAGAGATGTCTGAATGTATTTATAATGATTTATTGTGCGCATAATTGAATAACTCTGCCTAAAACGATGTATTTAATGAGACATTAGATTTCAATGCTATATCAGCTTGTTAATTAGCAAGCACTGAGATTTAATTACTCCCAATGATGCTTAATTGATACTAAGCGCTCAAATACCACAAAGCCACTCCCATCAGTCTGAACTGTTGATACTCATAAGGATGGATCCATGCTTTCACCTAATTCTGAGTCTACTACCTGAATGTGGAGCTGAAATGGAGGCTCATCAGACCAGGACACATTTGTGTGTTCAGAGATGCTTTTCTGCATACCTTGGTTGGAACCAGTGCTTATTGGACTTCCTGTGTCCTTTCTATTGTCTCCAACCAGTCTGCCTCTCTAACCTCCAACATCAACAAGACGTTTTGGCTCAGAGATAGGCTACCCGGAGGATATTTTCTCTTTTTCAGACCATTCTCTGTAAATCCCAGAGATGGTCATATGAAAGCCTGAGTAGCTCTGCAGTGAAATTAATCAGACCAGCCTGTCTGGCATTAACAACCATATCACGTTCAAAGTCACTTAAATCCCCTTTCTTCTTCATTCAGATTCTCAGTTTGAACTACATGGGGTTGTCTTGACCATGTCAACATGCCTAAATTCACTGAGCTGGTGCCATGTGACTGACTGATTAGATATTTGTCTTAACAAGCAACTGACCAGACCTAGTAAAGTGACCAGGGTCATAATAAAGAAGCTCTTGTACTTAAGTGAGCCAGAAGAAAACATGTCCTGCATATAAACGTTTTCTCTGTGACAAAGGTCTTCTGCAATTCCCTACCAACAGCTCAATGTTACATGCTATCTGTTGTGCTTGATTTTATCTTTTTTACGATCAGAGCTTGTGTTTAACTTTTTGTTCTTACATTACAGAGTTTGTAACAAAACACACCCTGAGGTATGACGGCTATTATGCTGCTGGGCAGAATTGCTGCAGTTTAACGGCTGGCAGTTCTTCGTGGCACAGAGATGGTGGTTAATACTTGCTCACATGAATCACAAGAAAAGCAAATAAAGATACTGTGTCTTACTCCCTTAGTCACACTCACAATCACACTTTCACATCCACATTGTGTTCTTCAGAGACAGTATATGCCATTGCTTTGACACTCGCACACATTTGCACTTATCCCTCCTCAGCCTGGGGTCAGTGTCATTTTATGATGGTAGCCAATTCTATCAGGGATCATTTAATTCTCCAACATGATTGATACTAGCGCAGTTTAAATGGGAGAAAAAAGGTCTGTTCTATTAAGAGATCAGTGGGTAGTGGAGACCTCCCACTTAAATAGTTATTTTTTCCACTTGGCGTGCGTTTGTGTGTGCGTGTCACTCACTTTCTTGCTTATGTTGAGGGGACAGGCAGTTGGAGAGGACCATCTACAGGTCAAATTAAATAACGTAGATAATTTAAAAAGCATTGACAGTGCAATTTGTCCATTCAGTGTTATTGCTCTGACCCCTATTAGTGTCAATAGGCCGGTTCATTTGAACCTCGATGGCTTATCGTGGCGTTATTCTCTCATTGCAGTGGAAGTGGTGTAAAACAAAGAAAGAAAGAACCCTAATGGTCATTTCAAAGGCATTAGGTTAGATCATGGTGATTGAGAAGCATTATGAGGCTTTAATGTTCCAAGCTATTATTTCTGGTAAAATCATTTAGCAGTAAAAATTGCAGATGAGGAAGTAATTATAAGCCTGTAAATGGAAAAAGCAGACCATTACTGCTTATTAAACAGCCTATTCTATTAACCTTCTTCAACAAAATGTTTTTTAATCTAAATTAACAGGCGGAAGAGGCTCAGTGGGGCCTACCTTGGAGCAACACCATGGATCTCAATACAGACTCTGGGATACTCCCCAGCCACACTGCTGTAAGTTAAAACTTTTAACAACTCAGCACAGAGCAAGTGATATTTATGAGCCACAGATTAGCAGCTTTATTTCTACTTAGTGCCGGATTAGATAGAGTTGGTAAAACAATGCACATTTAGAAAATACCCAGTGTTTTCTTCATTTTTGCTTGTGTATGTCCAATATTTTAAGTTCTGTCTTGTCAAAATTATTTGATATATCATTATAATTCATATTATATATGTGTATAACTATGTGTATAACCACCAGCTGCCTAACCTGTAAAATATAGGATTTTTTAGCAGTTTCTTATGTTATTAATAGTGTACATTGTTTATATTGCTGTTCATTTTAGTTTTATACTATTTCCTTACATTTTAGTTAGTCCTTGACATGTTGCTGCTATAAAAAAAATTCCTTTAATTAATACAGTATTCTGATTAAACATCCCAGTTTAAAGAGGCTCTATGCACCATTGTCATAGTTATAAAGCTGCTTGGTAGGGCTGTTGCAATAACCACAATATCGCAATACCGCGCTGTTGACAAGCCAAACCGCAGGGCGTTGCAAGCAACCGCCACCAACGCATGTCCTTAAACTTATATTTATATCCTGCTACCTGCTAAAGCTTATGAGCTTAATTGTTTAGTTAATTAGTTATAATCAAATATTGCTTTAAAAAGGCTTAAACAGCATCTGTTCTCCACTGAAACAAACTAAATCAGAACCTTAATTTGCGCAGCCTGCACATTTGTTTTTAAATTTTTAAAAAAACTGACCGAATTGATCAGTGTGATGGATGGAGAGAGAACACGCAGAAGCATGGCATAAGCAACGTAATGTAAGGGCCTGAATATTTATACTGCCATGATGGAGATCTGCTTTATATGCAGTTTAACATTAGAAGCCACAGCGCACGTCATCTCCTGCTGCTGTACAGCGCGACCCTCCACCTGATCTGAGAAGCTGAAACTAAAACCAGAACAGCGCAAGCGGCGGTCACAACCCGGGGCTGCAAACATAGACAAAATTACATTATTTTTTTCTTTATTTACACAGCTACTACTAAATGTGAGGATTTTAAATTAAATCCGCTTTGATTTTTGCCTTCGTTAAAATCAGGATTGCGTAATGTTGATGAATAGATCCATCTCTCTCTCTCCTTTTTTTTCTTTTAAATTGCGGTGATACCGCACACCGCAGAAGAAATTTCTTAACCCGGACACCCCTACTGCTTGGAAGTAATTATTTTGCTTGACAGACCTGCTCTGATGAAAAAGCAGACATTTCCTCCTCTATCGGGTCTCCCTATACCCAAAACCACGCCTGCAGTTCCCTTTCGGTCGGTACACTCGGTACAACACATAAGTATGGGGATTGCGCCCTCGCGAGACCAACCTGAAGACGTTTTTTTCAACACGCCTGCCA
>JAVQJG010184841.1:0-26462 GCA_036024015.1 Craterocephalus amniculus | reverse complement strand
CCGGATGAGTTGGCTGATGTGGCCGTGGAGAGGGAAGTCTGGGCTTCCCTGCTTAGGCTGCTGCCCCCGCGACCCGACCCCGGATAAGCGGAAGAGGACGGTACGGTACGGTACAATTTCATATTCATCATTTTTCTGTCAAAACAAGGATGAAGAGACGCATTTTTATGAAAAAATTATCTTAGCTGGATACGCCCTGTTTTATGTTTATGTTCTGTGACCACAAAAATATAATTTTTATATGAAATAATTTTTCATATAAAAATAAACAGCCTCACAACAGCGTGTTAAACTGTCACAAAAACATGTCTCTCTGAAGAGCTGGGTTAATTTCCTGTCAGGCCAAGCAGTTTTTATACTTGATTTCATTTTAACTTGAACCTTTTTTCAGCGAGTTGCATTTGCACTCACAATTTGGCTAGGTTTGGGAACTAAAACCACTGGGTTGGCTTTTGGGAATTAGAGTGCAGGATATGGTTAATGAGTGCTTAGCGTCCATATATTCATGTGTTGCCTGTAGATACAGAAACTAAGGTCGGTGCCTACTTTTTGAAGAGGAAAAACAATAAAATGGGCACAAAATTAGCAAACACCCCCAAGATTTATGGAGTAACAAATTCCAGTTACCTCTATAAGGTTTTTTACTCTAAACATTTATATGCAAACTAACTAGATTTAAGTGAGACCTTTAAGATTATTTGATTAGGTTGGGAAATATGTTTTATCTTAGTATAGAATCTGTTGAAATTTAGGGACGTTAATGGTTCGAGCAGAATTCATCCATTATAACGATTGAAATCTCCCTATAATGTTGGGATAGGTTGTTTTTCATTAATGAAAAAAGCTTTTCTCTGAAATGTGTTATTTTGAAAGAAGTGCCAGATAAAGAAAGTACAAATTGTCTCCATAATCATGAACATGAGAATTTTTGGATGAGAAAATTTTTGTTCTTCACATTGATTTTCAGTTAATAACCTTTTGCTGTTCGAGCATCCACCAACACTGAAATGATATCACAGCAATTTACTATAAAAGGTTGCTGGTTTCAGGAACAGGGTAAATAATATGTGCATGTACAACTCAAAAGTGCCACATGACATCCTGAATGTGAATCAGAAAAGTAAGATTAAGATTATTATGATTAATACAAATGGACAAACACCATTTTCTTCTTTTGTTATGTAGGACTCATGTGAAATCATGAAATCAATAAAAAAAACCTCACTGCAACCGCACCAAATTTGAAAAGCATATTACTTAATGCTTCTTTGCAGTGATTTGCAACAACAAAATAAAACACACTCCGCAACAATGTGTCATAATAATCCAATGCTCATTTGTGGCATTGTTCTGTGAATTCTGTGAGTACATTTATTCACCACAAGAGGGAGACATGGACAAACCCCATAATTCACAATGTGAATATTAATCATATTTGCTCATGTGAGTAGACTTCAGCGTGAGGAGTTGAAACCACCGCACATTCATGGCCGAACAGCCTCCCAGATTAAGTACTTAGGTGTCGCTTGTCGGCTACACTGTGGAAGGAGTGTGACTATATAACAACTATCTCATTTTAACTCCAGCTGTGGCAGCACATGCAGTGTGTTTTTACAATGCACATCATTTGTCTCACCTTTGGGGTGAACATGTGAGCGATGCCATCCACGGCTCCCTTCATCATCAGACCTCGCACCAGGAAACAGAAAAGCACCACATACGGGAAGAGAGAGCTGAAGTACATCACCTAAGAGAGGGATAGAGAGTGGAGTATGCGGTGTTGCCATGGACACGCTCTCTGAGACATCACACATAGATGGAGAAGTGCAATCAAACACACTTCCACAGTTGCACATGCTGAATCAGTCCCAACAGTGCTTTGTGTTCGCTGACACTAAATTTGTGAAATCTTATCAAGTGTACATGGAGATGAGCTGAAGGCAAAAATCTTTCCTACTGCATATCAGAGAATAACCATAATAACTGCATCACAACTTTAGTGTTTGAAAACCGTGTCAGACCATAGTGATTGACTCTGTGTTGGGTATTGTTGGATGATGTGTTGCCGTATTCTGTATGACTCTCTGAATCGAGATTACAGGATGTTGAAGTCTTTGCCAATTTTTTTATTTACATCCTGAACTGTTTCTGTTCTGGTTCGGTTTAAGCTCGTTAATGTTGCCTGTCCATCTCTTCCATAATGTAGATGAAATCCAAAAATAGACACATACTGTCAAGAGGCTTAGCAGGTCAATACAGCTCTCACTGATAGGAATGAATCACTGATTAAAAATGGAAAGCTTTTGCTGAAAGGATTTAGTCTTTATGTCAAGTCTTTGTTACGGAGAACAAAATGCAAAGAATTAATCTCTACAGTTTGACGGCTGGGCTGCCGCAGTACCTTCCCAGAGGACTGGATCCCCCTGATGACAGCCAGGCAGACCATGATCCAAGCCACCAGCAGGGACAGGGTCATCTTCCAGTTCAGGCCGCCGGTGTCGTCGATGGTGCTTGTGATATTAAGAGTCTGCCGGTACCAGAAGTACGTCGTGGCAGAACTCTTCTCACATTCAGGCTCCACAACTACAAAAAAACCAAGATGGAGAGGGAAGCAAAACATGGATGGTAGTCTGATGATATATTTACCACATTTTTAATGTCTCCTGAGTTACTGCTGTTAGCTAAATTATTTATTAAATTCAAACTGTATAGGTGAGCGCAGTGTTAATAATCCAATCCCCCAATATATCTAGACTGGTGACCCCTCCTGGGTGTACCCCATGTCTTGCATGATTGTAGCTGTGGGCCAATGGATGTATGGAAGGATGTTTAGGCCTGCAGATATTTGATGTGGGTTCTCATGTTACACCATACGTAATACATTTAAACTTCATGAAACAATAGAAAATCCAGTAAGTTACTGAAAATACTTTTTAATTTCTCTTTGTTAAATGAATAACTGATAGAAATGACTTATTTGTACGTGGGAACCAAATGGTTCTGGTTATAAAAAAGCCTTAAGTTGAACTGATATTAATTTATTAAAATCTTATAAAGTGGTTGTTTCAGTGTATGTTTCTTACTTTAAACTTTTATCATGCATATCCGCAATGAAAAGAAAACAACAAAAACAGTAACTGAATGCAAGCTAAGACAGCACCACCAGCGCCGCCATAAAGACAGACAGCACTTTTTTTTAGCCTGCAGAGATGCTGCTGTTTGACCACAGAACATTAAGAATCACCCGGTGAAGCATGCGTCTGCATCTGCTGAGAAACTTTGTTGAATGTGCAGTTGTCTTACATAAATCCCGAAAAAGATTTTTTCCCCCTACTTGGTGTTGTGAGTCCATGAGTCATGACATGCAGTGAGCGGCATTCATTCAAAGACTTATATTTTGCCATGCATCGCTGTTAGGATTTACAGGGTGCGTTGTCGCTTAGCGTGTGGGGGTTTATGACTCACTGGCTTGAGTCCCATTTCTCTGGATGGGGCATTCAGCCCAAGGCAGTGGATACTGAAAAGACTGGAAGAAATAGAAGATGCTCCAGCCAATAATCACATTATAATAGAGGCCCACGAAACCACAAACCTGAGGAGAGACGAGAAAGAGAACAGCAATGCTCAATAATCACACAAACACAAGACGTGAGTGAAGGAGCATGCACGGTGGGGTGAGCGCCTCCTCCTGAGTCGAGGCACAGACACTGAACACACAGCTTAAGACAGAGTGCATATGAATTATTGAGCTGTTTGCTCTCAGCAGCCAAGGCTGTGGTCCTGAAAGAGGGGGTATTTATAGCTGCAGAGCCTCCCTCTGCCACATCCAAACTGCCACACGCCTCACTAGCTGCACCCAGGTCTCTACTTCCACTACTTTACATTAGATTGATGAAATCAGTGTGGCGATGACTGACATGTAGAAAGACGGAGGCAGTAGATCACTGAATGACTGAATGTGTTAGGCTGGTGATGTTGATAGGTTGGAGACATGATGGGTCACTACTCCAGCTGGTGACGGCGACGGGCTGTGACAGATGCTGGTGCTGGTGTTTGCAAGTTGTGTGCCTTGAAACAACAAAGGTTTTCACTGTGTCACTGTTTTGCAGTCAGACAGAAAATATTAACTCCAAGAATTCTGCACATAATAAGGAGAATTATTTATTTTTTCTTTTACCTTTTTTTGTTCATTTAAAGAAGATAATAAAATATTTTTCTTTATCCATGACAGCAGCTTTGGACACAATGTTTTTTCATGGTTTGTAAAAGAATAAATCAACTGGATTGAATTCCAATTATCTTGATTAAAAATGCCTGGAGATATAAAAAAAAACATTTCACCACAATGACCTTAGCTTAGAGATATCAAGTATTCTGATTGACATCAGCAGTTAGTATTGGGGAAAAGAAAATTGTAATCAGTGTCCATCAGCCTGCTGCAGACTGACAGACAGCATCTACCATTTATCAGTTTTTATGTTCCTCAAATTATTTATTAATATAGCTTTTGACTTGTTTGACGAAGATGAATTTACTGATTTCAGACCGAACACTAAATAACACCAGCATTCCCACTGCAAACTGATCATAGCTTTGAGCTCTCGCAGCACACTACAAACCTATGACACGGCCACAGGTTGAAAGCAAAAGACATTAATAAAGAAATGACAACACATAAACTGTGTGATTGTACCGTATTTCAAAGTGTAATTGTCCATGAAAGCAGCGTTTAAAGTCTCAGTAAAGGATATTAAAAGATGTACGTGGAAAGAAGTTATGTCTTAGACAGTAGTTGTTCCAGACACGGCTGATAACTCGGTTTTAAGTGTTTGTTTGAGCTGTTGAACGTTTTTTTCTTGGTTTGTTTAGTTTTTTTGCTCAAGAAACCATTGATTTGTGACCCCTTTCACAGTAACTGTGCATTAGCCTCGAGCTACCAATGTGCAAGTTAACAGTTCTACCTTCATTAGGTAAATGTGTCTTTCCTGGATAGAAGAATTCAGAGAATTTGTGACGTCTATTAACACTGCTGTGGAAAAACAAGAAAAAGAGAAACCAAGAATGACACCAGACACAGCATTCCAAATGAAAATAGATACATAATTTGTTCACTTGATGACTGTTTTAATCAATGATGCTTGGCTGGGTGGTTAACAGCAGACTGGTCCGTGATATAACAAGTTTAATAAGTACCTTTATTTTCTGCCGTACTCTGACTGATATAGCATGACACACTTACCATCAGACTGGAAACCCCAATGCCTCCCAGCTGTGGGTAGACATAGTTCCACACCCCGATGCTCCCACGTCTGATCCTCTGACCCACTGCCAGCTCCAGGAAAAACAAGGGGATGCCGATGATGATGAGGAGAATAAAGTAGGGCACCAGGTATGCACCTGTGAAGGCAGGAGAGCAAAAGAGAGGCATTATAACAGCACAATCCTTATACTTGTAATTGAATGCCCTTGGTTTGAAATTCACATACAAATGCTCATTGTAAAGCAGCAGAAGGAACATTTGGTCATTTAGGTTCTATTTTTAGAAATTCTCCCTTTATCCTCCACACCGAAGCCAGTGTTTCCGTTCTCTTTTCCCTGCTATCCTTATTTTTCCTCCTCCCTGCCTTTCATTTTTAACTTCTAGCCATCATTTTGTGTAGCTTTGTATCTTTTTTGCCACTGAAAGAACAAGAAGAAGAACAGAAGGCGGTCGCAGACTAGTCATAACCTGGCCAGCTTGCGTCAAGAAATGAAGAGGAACCATGGTGACAGAACCATTCAAAGCCAAGGTTAGTACTGAGGGACAGCGACAGCACAGGGTGAGCCTCTTTCCAGACACATAAACAAATGGCTCACGTTTGTTCGACTGCCTAAAAATTCTGATAACATCACCAGTGGCTAATAGAGGTAGCACCATAAACAATGGCAGGATCATTACATGGCTTCTGTGTGGATACTTTATGTCACTATTCTGAAACATTGATCAAAGAAAAGACGCAAACAAAGCATGTTGGAAAGAAATAAAACGGGTAAAGAGCCTTCCTTTCTTTTTGTTTTCATCACATGTTCTGTGGCTTGTTATAGCCCTGAGTGAAAGAACTCTAGCTTGGATAAAATACACTTTTTTTTGACAAAACATAATTTGCAATCTGAATATGGTAGCCTTCATTTAATCATTTCAAACACTCCTATTAAAATCTCTGCATTAATATTGATTTTCCAAAACTGATTATGATTTCATTTGATTAAGTCCCGCTGGGTGTGTGTCTACAGAAAACGATTCCATAATAAAATAGCCATTAGGCCTCTGCCATGTCTGCAGTCAATAGACACAGAGAGCAGTGAGGGGAGTGAAAACAATTCATAGCTTCCCATTGATTTTGTCATGAATTAAGATGCTTCTTGTCACTTTTTGTCTAGTAACATGAAACAAATATCTAAATGCTGCTATTCATCATGCTGCTTTTCTCATTCTGCAGGCAGGGTAGACCACTCCCCACTCCAGGCATCCTGGCAGCTTTTTTGCCAGAGAGTGGCTGGAAGTAGTTATTTGAAAAAGAAAACCAACAGACCCTTCTCCCCCATGATAGTTTTGATTGAACATGGCAGTATTTCCAAATAAAAATATTTGCACTCTTTTGTGTTGTTTGATAACCACTGTGTGCTCGGGCTTACTGTGTATACTGTTGAAACAATGCAATCTTTATTTAAACTAAATCCACTTCTGTTGTAATTTAACATCACTGGACAAAACAGAGACAGTCAGATTCTGTGTTGTTACAGTCAGCAGGAGTTCCATATGATTTGAAGTCTCCTTATTCTAACTTGTCCTCATATTTTTGCAAGCTTCTCATTTGAAATGTTTACCGCAGTCACACTCAAATGCGCAGCCTTGTTTTGCTATTCTACATTTCAAATAATCCTTTTAAAACACACCTCCTACACATAAGTACCAACCATGTCTGAATCTGTATTTAATCTTCCACTTCACAGTCATCACCGCCTCTCTCATAGAATCACAATACAAGAAAATCATAATACCAAGAAGATTATGCAACGAAATCTGCAAAACACGATGCACAAACTGAATTTGAGGTTAAAGCTTTATTCCGCAGTGCTCTGCCATCTCAGTGAGGAGAAAGGCCCTCATCTTGTAGCAGCAGCAGAAGCTGACTAAATATGAGAAGTGTTAAGAGTCTACAGCTCTGACTAAAGAACCAGGTCAGTGTTGTGTTTGTGTGTGTGTGTGTGTGTCAAGTGTAACTTGTGACAAAAAACACAGTTTCGAAATTTATTTTGTAACTTTATTTAGAGCAACCAACCAAACCACAGCCACAGAAAATCCAGTCAGCGTTAAGTTCAGTTCAGGCTTTGACTCATGGCACAATTACTGCTGTAACTGCTTTGGTGGGTCATTTTATTTAAAGGGCAACAAGCAATATTGTCAGGGACTGAGAGCAAAAGAAATGTGCGCCATGATTGACAGTTTCTTCTACCTGTCCTCGCTGTCCACTACGCTCCAGGTAAAAGAGCAGAACTATACCTGAATGCAAGCAGCATAAAGGACAAGAGCAACAACTTTATTGTTTTCCAGAGCAAGTCTGAAGGAGCTTTCATTGCAGTAACACTAGATCTAAATAATGACGGTTCCCTGCTGGTCCAGGAGAAGAAAAGCGAGCTCCGAGCGAATCATAACGTCTCTCGCCCTCTTAGCGCTTGTTTTGTTTATCCTTGTTTTCTCCCTTGCTTTACCCGGTTTGTTTGCCGTTTAATGTGGCTCTTTGGGTGGTAAAATGTGTTCCCGGTCATTTTCAAATGATCGCTTCTAACTTCCGCCATTCAGGCTTGATATCAACACAGAGAGACGGTGTGTGACGTTATGCTATGTTCCAGATGGAATTACACATCTAGAGATTCACATTGCACATTTTTAATTTTTTCAACCTAGAAATGATGAATTGTCGCTTGTTGCTCCTTTACAGGAACACCACAGTACCCACAGTAATTAAGTGATTCAAATGAAGCTCTCTGAGAGTTCAAACTGTTTTTGCCAATGGTTCATCCCAGAAGTTAACAGAATGATGTACAAAAATTACTTTTACTTTACAACTTTTAATGACATATTTTCCATCCATCCATCCATCCATCCATCCATTATCTACCGCTTTATTCTGACTGCAAAGCAGGCAACTGATGATCTGTAAATCTCTAGTTAATTCTCTACAACATGAGGAAATGTGTGCACTGAACAAAATGTGTCACTGATCTTCCAACGATGAAAAAAAGGCATTTATGAATGAAATGGAAGCTTTTCCTTCATAAACTTATTGTTAGTTAAGTTTCTTTAGCAGAATACTAAGTCTGTTGAGTTTGACAGAATGCTGCTCAGTGCATTTCCCTTTGCAGAGTTCACATACATTTACTGAATTAGTTATCCCAATAATCTTGGCAATGGTGATGACAGTACAGGACATGCACAGCCTTTATTTGAAATAAGATGTGATAAACTGCATGATAATCTATGCGACTGTTTCATGGAAGGCGATATGCCTGCTGATTCCACTTCATGCTTAATTCAGGAATGTTGTGTCACAGGTCTGAATGCTTTATTTGAAAAATACATCAGAGTTTAAATGTTTGGAGTAAGAGTAGTGTCAGCGTAATCAGAGTAATCAGATCAGTGTGAATCAGTGTTGAGCTGCTTTGAGGGAAGAAGGCCGTGTGTTTGCACAGCAGCAGTGCTTGATGTTAGCATCAATCCTGCTACAAATAAATATATTTAAGTCTAAGTTAATCTTTTTTGGACAATCCAAACTTTAATGATCATAGTTTTACAAAATTTGCATACAAACTATGTTTTTATTGACTGTGCTTGCAAAATCAAGATTTCATCCTCTGAACAGCATGTGTTGCTTCATTTCAGTCTCTTTACACAATTGCATTCAACAAATGTTTATATTTACTAAAACTTAATATATACTGGCTCATATTAGATTTTTCTACATTTTTCAACTTGTCTTGTTTGGCATTATAACTAGCGGCATGACTGTTGAGATGTTTTGTGTTAAACAAATTTGCTTTGCAAAGGGCAGCATTATGTGTACGATGCTCCTCTTGATAATCTTAGTTTTCTTTTTTAATTTACATGATATTGTGGGATCTGACCAGAAGGGACCAAAAAGGATAAAGAGTGAATAGAAATGAAAAGGAGAATGGAGGGAAGAGGATAAAGATACACCAGATATAAAGCAATGGTCCCTTAATCTAAACAGAAACACCAGACAACTGCTCAACCTGCACAGAAACACAACAGAGAATATCCTATGCAGGGAAACAAAGCTGACAATCATCAAGAGCACCAATCAGATACAAAAAAGCAGAAAAAACATGTATCACAACAAAAACCCAAGTACCAGAAACACACACACACACACAAAAAAAACAACTCATGCCAAATATGTGTAAAACTCCCTTTTTCCAAATCAGTCAAGACCACAGATGAAGTCTAACTATGAGCAAGGATGACACTGCTCTTACCCTTTAAAAAAAAACCAAAAAACCAAAAAACAAATCACACAACAAATCTGGAAACAGCTCCACTTTGTGCAGCAGGGAGAACATTTGTGATGGACACAAACCTGCTTCAGCTTTTCTGAACAATGGAGCTCACAAAGCATTAATATCAAAATCATGAAGGGATATTTGGTTTATCACTCCAATCTTGGCACTTTTTTTTTGTAGAATCAACAACAAACTACAAAACAAAATAGCTTCAACTCATCGCAAAATGTCCCATTAACATTACTCATAGAAATAAAAGAATAACTATTATTAAAGTAAGGGTAGGAGATGTTTTTCAGGAACATTTTTCACTAAATTATTTCAAATCCTCTTCACACCCAGATTGCAAACAATCAAATAAATGCTCTAATACAAAAGTAAAATATTTTAGCCACCTGAAAAAGCACCATCCAATCATTTTAATTGACCCATTCTAAAAGGTGATATGTCTATCAAACTCATCTGCCATTTGTCCCTCCTCCCTCTGCACTTTACCCTCTTCCTGTACAAATCACACGATTTCAGGGGCTTGGAGCACTTGTAAACAAAGGCAACAAACCAGAGCTTGGCTAGCTACATTAGCTAGCACACTTTATCAAAATACACACTCTGCACATTTGGAAGTGGGACGAAGTAGGGAGCAGAGGTAAAGGGAGGTGTTGCTCATGACACACTTTGTTTTGGCCTAAAGGTAGTGCACAACAGCAAACCTTGTTTTAAATTATTTTGCTTTTTGCCCCTTTAAACAGACCACGACTCTCTAAAATAAACCAAAGTCATACACACAAATTTGCACACCTACCTCCACCATTCTTCTGGCACAGGTAAGGAAACCTCCAGACGTTACCAAGCCCAACGGAGAAGCCCACCTGGGCAAGGATGTACTCCAGCTTGTTGTTCCACGCAGGCCGGCCATCCTCAGCATCTGGATCGGGGGAAGGGAGCAGGGCCTTTACTGGGGCGGTAGATCCAGGACTTAGGCCCATGCTCATCTGACTGCTCTTGTAGTCCATGGGGTGCTCCAGGGACAGCAGGTCAGCCACCGACTCGGTGACCGGCTCATTGCTGTGCTCCCGTTGAGTCACCTTGGTGTTCTTTGGCATGGCGGCTAAGACACGGAGCTCCTTCAGAGAGGAGGTCGTGGGGGTAAGAAGAGGATGGCCTGTGACTGAGGAGCGATTGGGTGGAAGAGTTTTGAAGAAAAAAATTTGTGCTTTTCTTTAATCTGTGAAGAGATGGTGGGAATATGGACAAGATCAGGTGCTGATTAGAAAAAAACTGAGATGCATAGAGCAATACAAAGAGTTTTTACACAAAAACACAAATTATTTCCTCTACTCCAACATCATCATCATGCTTTCAGCAAACGACATAACAAACTTAACTAATAGAAAGATCATAAAAGTCTCCAGAAAGGTGCGCTGTCATATCATATTTCCACATATTACTGGGGACATATCCACGAGTGACTTTGGGTTCATGCAACATCAGCCGACTAAGAGAGGTGAAAAAAGGGTCTCCTTAGTAAGATGAGAATGATGGATGGGTTTCATATATAGATAAAGGAAATGCTCTTTTTTTTCAGATGACTGTATTTCACTTCTGCAATTGGAGGCTAATGTGTCTGCAACAGGCCGATGGAATTCCTTTAACAGAATAACAATGATACTACAAGCGAAGAGGAAAATTAAAGAGACTGGCCTGCCTGGTAATGTGAAAGAGGTTGTTAATAGATGCATGTACCACTCTGCATGCATGCACTTGCTTTTAGCTATCACCATACCACTTTGGGCTAAATATGACTGTGAGGTTTTTGAACCCTTGGCTAAATAAGACTATGAGGTTTTGACTTGAATGTGCTGAAAACGGTGGTTAAAAGCTTGTGGTTTGTTAGCTTGATTGGTATGTTGTTTATCCAACTTCCTGGTACACTGCTCAGTCTCTCCTAAATCCACAGCAAAAGTTGAGAGGCTTCACGTAAGTATATATACAGGTTTAGAAAAAAAGTGAATAAATGGAAAGCAGAATTTTGCAAATATATCTGAGATTATCATGAAAATGAAAGGATTTCTGGTGGACTTGCATATAAACACATGTGCATCTGGAATCAAATCCATAGCTAACCGTCCCAGCTAACAAATATCCTTCTCTTTTTGTTTTACCTTGCCTTGTTCTCCTCTATTCTGTTTACTTTTACTTTATATGTAAACAAAACCACATGGCAATGTTTAAAAGAAAATGGATAAAGTCCGAAACTGAAATGTATACCCGGTTTGGTTGATTTAGGGAAAAAAGCTGGTTTAGTGTCAAATATCAACCAAGCTGGCAGAAACTAACAACAACAATGTGCATGCATTCAAAAAACATTATATACATACATGGGCTTTTTTTATTTCGGGAGAACTAATTAAAAAAAAACAGATCTATCAAAGCAATGAAAAAGTGAAGTTTGCACAACAGAACATGCTCCTTCAGGCGAGAAGCTTGTCTGAAGAAGCCTAGTGCCCGAAACCGCACAGAATTAAAAAACTAAAGGAGCATCTTCTGTGCAGACGTCCTATTGTTTCTTCAGTCCAGCACCCAGTATTTTTCATCTGAGATGATTATTTTTCTCTAACTTGTTTTAAGATCTTTCAATCCAACCGATGGATTAATCCAAGAATAAAAATGTCCATTCAATCTTAAAACCTGGATGAGATAACAGGAACGGCTTTATTCTGATACATCATTTCTTGTGTGTTCTATTTTTTCTGCCTCAAACACAGTAGTGTTCATTTAATAGTCATTTCGGTGTTGAAGTATAGATTTTTTATTTAATGAACAAATTATACTTTTTGGAAGTACAGTATTAAACATGTCACTTAGGCCTGATAACCCACTGCTTGGTCTGAGGACTTTTTAAAAGTTGCATGTGAGACATTTACATTTATGGAAAGCAAAGATTTGTGGTGTTCATGATCGTATGGAGCCAGTCTGGGCCAAAAAGCAATAGCCCATGCTTTGTCTCAGTCTGCCCCTGCTAGACAGAGGACAAAAACAGCAACACTTAAGAGCATCGAGGTATTTCTGTAACATACTTCATGATAGTGAATGAGACTCACATCAAATTATACAGCAGAGCCCATTATTCTAAAGTTGAGTCATGTGAAAAGCATGAGCAGCAGCGAGCAGTCTATGACTGCTGCTCTCAGGAAAAGGCAGCAATTAAACTGAAGCCTTTGAGCAAAGATTTCATCAGTCGTTAGTGTCACATTTTCTTATCGCACAGCTTCAACATCTTGTCTGCAGGTTGCTGGAACCTTTTTGCATGCTGTAATGAGGCAGCCTAATGCTTTTGGGCTCCTGAGTGGAGTCGCCTGACTGTAAAGTTAGTCTTTTCAAGTTTTCTGTTTGCAAAAATCCACCCATGATCGCATAGTTTTTGTGTTAAGCAATCCTCACTGCAACATATGAGCTACTGGGCTCACACTCTGTTATTCTCTTGTATATGTGAGGGTTTAAGATCCTTTAACCGATTAAACCAGTACTACATGGACTTTTGTAGCTGCAAGGAATGAAATCTGTTTGAAAGTTACAAGAAAACACCACGAGAGGGTCAACGTTTCCTGCGTGAACTAATTAACTAAAGGTCCGCTGAACAAAGCCTGGCACAGACAATCTTGCTTAAATGCCAAAAGAGTAGGAACATGAGTAGAAAGTGGCTGAAACCAGGCTTTGGGGTCAGATTTCTTGTTTGGCTGCGTGGGATGGGTCAGACCTGACTTTTCACTCTGGCGGCTCAGAGAACAGAAGTCAGGTGTTTGATCTGAAGACAAGGCCAGCTGTTTGAGAGGAAATGCAGCCTGACTGATATTAGAGCAGGGCCTTGTGCTCACAGGGACTTCTTAAGAAGGGTTGCACACTGTCTGGCCCTAAAACCCATCAAAAGGCTGAAAAAGTAGCACACACATTAAATTCCTCAGTAGTCACGACACAGAGAGGCTCAGAGATTGGGTGCTCAACACTGATCCCAGAAGTAGCGACCTTTCCAACAGCAGTCTACAACAACACAATACTGAGTCATTACTGAATGACCTGTGAGTGAGGTGTGAAGCAATTATGTGTACATTTGCAAACAAATACGTTTGTTTTCGGTTAATTAATTCATCAATATATTTTAGATTCTCTGTGGTTTTATGGATTTCAGTCTGTAGAGGGAAGCTGTCAAAGATCAAATTCTTGTGTCTCAATTTTTAAGCAAACAATAGTTATATATGGTATACTAATGGTATACTGGTAACAAACTGTCCTCCTTATTACTAATGAATGATGGCAGCCATTTGGATACAAATGCCGAAAGGTTTCTGGTTGAGGCTAGTGAAAGTTTTTAGTTTTGCAACTTTCAGAGCTTGACAGAATGTGCTAACAGGTGAGCACATATAGCCAGACAGCAGCATTTCACATGCTGTGTAAGACTGGCATGTATTAGGGTTGAGAATGTATCTGGAACCTGGGAAAAATAATTACAAATAATTTCTTAATCTTTCAGGATACTGCAAGAAAGTGTACTAATGAGATTAAAATGCTCAATATCAATACTGGTGAAGAAACAGAACTTGCAAAGCATATGGTAGAGAATTCAGAGTATTATTAAAGCCCAGTGATTAATGTGGAGGGTCACTAGGTGCGTAATGTTGCTATAGATGCTATAGAAGTCGTCCTGAAACTACATTCTTAACTCCCTACAGTCGCATTGACGTTGAGGACATAGCAGTCAAGGTTCTCCATAAAGCTTTGCTCCACTTGTATCTGGTGCAGTTGCTAAGCAATAGACTCTTCCTGTAAAAGTGAAATCCCATCCTGGCTGTACCAGTGGTAGACTATCTCTCCTCTCACCACTTCAAATGGACAGACATGATATCCCCTGAAGGATGGCTGCAAATAACAGGGAGCTGCTGTGACAAAACTGAAGGGAAAACAGTGTGGCGAAGCTGGAGGGGATGGTCAGTTGTGGGATCTATTACACTGTCAGTCAGGCAGCCATCACGCACTACTTCATCCATAGATTTTTAGATTTCAGACACTTACAAAAAGAAAATGGAGTCACTGTTCAATCCTGACAGATCTACACAGTAGAGAAGAATTATCTAGCCTCCTTGTGATTTGATCTGATCCTTAATGTTGTGAACGAGCTCTGCCTGGTCATGTTCAGTCAGGGCAGAGCTGGTGGACTTGCTCCCTACGTGGATGCAACCTTTGCTTCCTTATCAAGGTCAAAGCATCCACCCAATAACAGCGGTGCAGAGACGTTAATAGTACCAAGACAACTCACAAGACCTTCAGCAACCTCGCGATATGAAACATGTGAGCTAAAATCTGGTCACACATGTCGCGACAGCTTCAAACACTGAGGATTAATGAGCAACGCTCACCGTCAATGTGGCTGCGGAATTACCGTTTGTCAGGTGATGAACTGAAGTCTACGGCTCCAGTCTGTTTACTGATTTCATTTTTTTACGCCACGGGACAGTGCGAAACTATGTAATAATCTGAAGGAAATAAATCTGACCAGATGCGGAAAAAAATGTTGCAAAAACATCGGCTTATTCTTACCTTGAATGCAGTGATCAGCGCGGGTTATAATGCCTCAGACTGACTGCATAAATCCTTCGTGAATGTACGGTATCTTCATTCAGGCACAGTCTCCGCATGCAGCATCTCTACGCGCAACGAGATGCGAAATCACGGAGCCTCCAGTCACACAGGGTGCACGGTGCGTAAAGTCTGACGCAGTAACTTAGCCCCTGCCACAAGTTTGGCTACTAAAATTACACCAGCTTGAGCACGTTCATAACAAATCGCCAGCAATGGTCACACTTTAAAAAGTGATCGATGCTTTTGCTTGCACATCTGATTTCCACGTGGTTGCCTGCGTTGTGGAGAAAATATTACTATGTGAAGTCACGACAAAGTCTGACGCAAGTTTGACTCATCCACTCATGAGCACGTCAGCAGTTGATCATCTGCAGTGTTCCCATGATAAAAGATTGCAATTCATACAGGTAGTATTAGTTAAAATGCTTTCCCTGCATCCTATAATAATAGTAGTAATGATAATAATAATGATAATAATAATAATAATAAGTATAAATATAAGTATAATAATAATACACTATTATTATTATTATTATTATTATTTTTATTATTGTTATTAGTATTATTATTATTATTATTATTATTTATAGCTACATTGTTTTAAACTGCTAATGGGGACTAAAATAGGTGTGCAGTTGTGATGTGATTTAATGGCTGTTTTTCCAAGCAAAGATAATTTGTGTCACAGTCATTTTTCTTTCTGACACCAACAATTTATTGTGCCCTTGGCTCTGGGCTCACTTCATGTTTTTCTCCTGCCTCGCTGGGTTGCTTTTTTATACCCTCAAAATAAACAGACGGGCTTGCATTTAGCTATTTTTCATCGTGATTGTTTGTCCAGATGATGACAAGGATGTGGATCATTATAAAAGCAGCATCACACAACATCCTTCTTCTGTTATCTCTACAACCAGCGGAGGGTAAAATGAGTTAAATGGGGACACACATAGTGTTGGAGAGGCTGTATCATTTAGAGAGGAAATGATCTACTAATGTGGCAGCTGCAGAAGGAGACCTGCAGGACTGACAGTTTGCTTCCTTATCTCTTATCATCTGAACAATCACCGGCCCAGTGAGCTGATTATCACAAATGAGTGTCAGATTTTCACCCTAAATGTGCTGATTTTGAGCTGCATCTATTTTACACTCCATTTAACCCTATGATAAATAACTTAAACACAGAATAAACACGTAGGATACCCTAGCCCGGCTGTGTGTGCTAATCCAGGATTTATCTCTGCCTGCATCAGACATCCCCCAAACGCACACCTTCCTCTTCATGCTCATACGTACAACTTGTGCAGCACGGCATACATGCATGCACAGTATGCTTCCTGTCTCCTTCAGTTCACTCATGTGACTCACTTTCCAAGGGCTGGCTGCTGGGATCGGGTTGCCATGGCAACTGCAGATCATATGATGGTTACTCACCCTGTGAGCATTTTTCTGTATTAACCCCCCTTTCTCTGGCATCTAGACCAGCGTTCGCCTTCACCGCTGTGAATGAGACACTGAAGTACAGCGCAGCAGAACTCAGCACATTCATACTTTTGCTGCCTTTTGTATTCATACATTTGTGTGGCATCTAAACGTATCTCACCTTTAAATTATGCAGTAAAAGACACAACGTCCCCTGCCTCATGTCGCAGCCTGAATTTTTTTGCAGTGTAACTTGCCTTTAAGCTTCATGAATAACCCCATGTCTTGGCAGAGGCATCGCACTGAGCCGGGCGCTCACATTTTCTTGTGTGATAAATGGTACCACAGTTTGGAAATTTTTGTCACTGTTCACCATGACTTTCATCATCACAGCTCTCTAATGAAATGCCTCGACCTTTGGCCAGGTGATCGTGTTTTTATTTGTGTATGCACAGCAGAGGTGAGTTACCTGGAGGCTCTGTGGAGGCAGCCATAATAATTCACATGCTGTTAAAGCTGCACAGAATAGAGGGGTAATGAGCAAGCACTGAGCTATGATTTACTGATGCTTTTAAGATCATTTATAAAGGCTTATTTGTGTAGAGTTGGAATTAAACACTCTCTAAATAGAAGCATACAATATCTGAACCGTGTGACTGAAAGCATCCTCACTCACAGTATGTTTTACCCTGAATCTCTCTAAACAAACCTCTATGTGATATGAAAAGTGGGATTTTATAAGTGAGATATAACTGATTTTGCATCCAAAATGGACTGTGGGATGTCATGTTATTCTTCAGTTTGAGATGAAAATGGTGAATGAACATAATGCTTGTACAAAGGATAATATTGTGAGAGCTTACATTCACCATCTGTGGCGCACCAGCCCTAACCGCCGTTCTCAGGAGAGCCAGGTTGCCAGGTCACAAATTAAACATGCTGACGAAAACCGACGGGCAAAATCTGATCTGTGTCTTCGGGGGGTGTTTCTGCGCAGCTGAGCCTCATCAGCTCTCATGATTCAACTTCGCCTCTCTGCTCCCCCTTTTGCCTGCAAGTGGTGCAGTCCCAGCTCTGTCAGTGTGCTGACACCTTGCCTACTTCCCCATGGGTGTGAGAGTGCAGTCATTGGAAAAAAAAGGTGGACAAATGAGGAGGGATAGGCACTTTAGCCAGTCCCCTGACTATTTACTGCTTATCACTCTGTAAATAAAGAGGAAATGGCCGCAGAGTAACAGCCACCACACAGACTCACGTGTAGCTCTATAACAAACATGCAATGAAAGCAATGAAAAGGTAGTGTTTTAATATTTGTTCAATAAGACCTCAACAATCAGCTGACTGAAATGTTACAGCAAAGGCAAGTCATTAGTATTCATCGCTTGACCTTGTTCTACTGCCCTTGAATCACTCATCCCTGCTGTTCAAGTGAAAACAGATTCAGCAGCATTTTGCTAAGGTTTCAGTCCTCTTCCCAAGAAATAGAAACAAGCACAGAAGTCACAACCTCAAGATAATACAAGGGACACCTGTGATGAAGGTTCAGAAGTAAAATCAATAGCAGAGATTTGGCCATAAGCTGCTTATGCCTGATGTGCATGATGATTTTACAACCTCTAGTTTTGTTTTAAAAAACTGAATGAGAGACTCTTCTTCTTTAGTGTAAATGTAAAGAACTCAGTCCTGTCGAGTACAAAATTAGATTTAAAATACACATTAACATCTTCTTTAGTTACAGTATTATTTGCTGGTATGTCATTATTCTCTTCATATAGTTGGGCTGTATGTTATTTTCTAATTTGCAGATATTGTTTTATGTATTTCATCAGCTGTAATTATTCACATCATCTACTCTGCATTTTAAAGTACAAAACTGATGCCAAACTCCTACATGTGTGCCTGTGTTGCCTGTGGCATGTGTGTGTGGGTGTGTGGAAAAAAGGGAGTCTGAAAATAGATCAAACAACATATCATGTCAGCAAGATCAACTGCATCAACCAGACGTCTATTCTCTTTTGAAAATTCAACACAAGTATGGAGGCCTGGTTCTGCAGCAGCTTTGCAAATGGAAGAATATAAGTTTTCATTGCCTCGGAGCAAAACAAACAAATCTGTAAAATGTTCAATGGAGCTGAACTTATTTTCATTGTTCTCAAGCAAAAGCAGTTAGGCTAAGAGCGAGTTAATGTTTTAACGCGTATATTTTAGTAATATGATCTGAGCACTGGTCTTGCCCTCCAGTACTCCAGATGGCTTTGCAGGTCCCCACTGTTAGAGGCTGCACACTGAAACATATACACGAGCGTTGAAGACTTCACACTTGTAGATTTGTGTATCCAACCACATCATGTAAAATGACTGCCATTGGCCTTTGTTGATATCAATATTTTCCAAAGGGAAATTGCAAAATATTGATACAGTAGATGCATTGCATAAAAAACAAAAATAGATGAACAAATGAAATATTTCAAGGTTGCCTTGACAGAAAACTACATGTTTAACTGGTTTAATTTGTTTCCTATGTTAGTAAAAATCCTGTAAGGGGGAGACGTTAGTCTATGAATTACATTTCTATACAATATGATAGAAAAAAGAGAACATCTGATATTTCAGCTGCTCAGACATGAGTCATGTCTCCATACTTGAAAAGATGACTGTTTGTAGCACAATACCAACCCATACAGGCCCAGTCAGTGGCCTGTGAAAAGTCCATCTGAGACTGCGTAACTGACACTTCTCTGCCACCTCTCAGTGACTAATCTGTTGTGACTGGTGCCAGGATGGCACTTCAGCGCTGAAGGACAGAGGAATGCACCATCTTCTCTGTAATAAGAGAAAAATCTGTTTGGTGTACTCGAGTCAAAAATATAAAATGCCCCTGTAGGGCGTGTTTGTGTGTATTGTGATGTTTAGAGTGTACGTTTGCCTCTGTGGATAATTCTGTGTCACACAACAACAGTAAGTTTGCTTTGTAACCAAAATCCCTCTGCTTGTTGTGCCTGTATGGTCAACCTCAACCACAGCAGATGCTGAAGTGTACAGAGGAGTGGATAATGTCCTGTTTTTGTCATTACTGATACTACTGTACAATCCTGATTGAATCTTAACAACAAATCTGTCATTCAACAATTATTAGTGCTGCACAGGATAATATTTCACCTATGGTGCCTATAAGAAATGAATACAGTCGGGCTTCTAGACCTGAGGAATTAGAAAGCAGCAATTCACACACAAACAAAAAGGAACGTATGCTTCTTTTGCTTGCAGTGCATTTTGAAATCTTTTCAGCATTGTTTCACCGGCTCCTTGTGAATTGTGAAACACAAAGCTAATATAGTTTTAGAGACATGCTAAAAAGTGTAGCTTACAAGCTTTATTTTTTGCGTTTTTATTGTGTAATCTGTTATTCATATAGTGAATAACTAAAAGAAATGAATCCAAGTAATGATTCTGAAAGATCAGTTTTGATAGCATAGTGCCCTCTACTGATGATGATTGTAATCGCACTGTGAAATGTTTATCATGCAACATGGTCAATCTGAGATCTGTTTCACAGCCATCTGGGCTTCAGCAGGGAGCAGTGCCAGATCTGCATTCAGCCTTCATGAGCTGCTGGTAGGACAAGGTCTTTTCAAAGCCTGCAGCACCTACAAGTGCGCAAAGCATGAGAGGGATAAGAAAAATCATATGAAGCCTTCAAAATAATAAAGATGCCATGTAGGTGTGGTTGTAATATACTGTAAATCAGAGGCCTCTTCTTAAAAACCATTCACAGCTACAGCAAAACAGATGCTTAAAATCTTTTCAAAACTGCTAAATTTTACAAAGTACCTTGTATGTTTATTCTAAAAAGCTTTTCTTTCTGAGTGACTCCGAAAAGCTTTGATCTACATATAAGAGAAAAATGTTTCAAAAATAAAGTGAAAGGTGACAGACCAATGAGATAGAATTACAGTAAAAATTCATCAGCTGCGGGGGTGTAAATCAATTTTCTGTTGAATGATTTATCTGAGAGTTTTTATGCTAGAACATGTCTTATATCCGCCTTGCTCAGCTCTTTATTTCCTCCGTTGTTCAGATTGATGTCTTCATCAATGACAAGGCCAATGGTCGCTGTGACAAATTCTACAGTTGCTCAGACACCCTCATCCACATCTGGCCATTTGCCAGCTCCATCAGCAGACAGCACTGTCGGTATGAACCTTGTCTTCCCTCCTCTGTTAGAGACAAATGACCAGCTCTGCCATGGTAGCCATCGATTATGTCTGCTCACTCCAGCTTGCTTCGTCCTCCTCCTCAGCCTCTACCTCATTTCATTTCTTGTTTTTGTTCACACCCTATTTCATTATTGATTATGTAGCAGAGCAGCAAGAGCTTGATGTCTCTTTTTCAGTCTTTTCCTCTTTGGCAAAGCTACATTCAAATCTTCCTGCCTGCTGAAAACACAGGCATTTGCTCCCTTATATTTCAGAAAGGTTCTTGCAGTTTGGAAAGATTTGCCCAGAAGATAAAGCAGAAGTTTCATTTTTGCAGCAGAGATGCATAAGTTTGAGTTCAGCAGCATTGAAATCAGATACTGCCGCCAAGAAAGATGGCAACAGTCTGCCATTAAAACCATCAACAACAGACTACGGATTGAAACGACCTGGTCATAAAATGTGGCTTGTGTCTGAGTTTGATGTACAGTTGTGGGCTCTATAAAAACGGCCTTTACTCAAAGTTTTTCAACCATTACAGGGAATAATTATTGCCAACCTGTATTCGCCGGCCGACATTTGGGGAATAGGTAACTCTACAGTCCTGTCTATGACAATAGGAAAAACAAATGATGAATACAAGAATTGGAAGATAATTGGCTGTAATTAACAGGAACCACATAACAACTTTAAAATAAGGATTATTCTAACACGCTTGTATCAAGATATTTTATTAGACATGCCAAGCAAAGATGTTGTCTTCATGCACGGTTACCTTAATGCACTCAAAAGAAAGGAAAACAGCCAAAATACAAATTTAGGTGTTTATGATTTGATGTTCAATTATTGTTCAATTTGCATATGTAAGCATACAAGCATACAAGAAAGCTAGCCATACAAAAAGAAAAATATTAGAATAAGTAATCAGATGTGTAAGTTTAAAAAAAGTAAATAGTGACCTTTCAATAATTTAGTAACAGGGTGTGTTTTATATAATTTTTCTGTGCATTTCGGTAACTTTTGATTTTACTGTTTCATTAATGTCAAGAAAAGAATTATGTTCAGAAATAAAATACACTCTGAATTGTTCCATGCATAACTAAAAACTCTGCAAAGCTATTTTAGTTTTGAATTTGATTAATTTATTTAGTTCTCAGATTTATTGACTGAAAAAGATCTAAAATCCTCCCTGTAGGAAAACCTTTTTAAAACTCTGATGTGTGGTATGAAACTGTAACTTGTCATAAATATGTATTACACATTCATTCAATACAATGAAGTTTGCTTTTCATTTGGAAATGTACTGTTTGATTTTCTTGTTTCTTGCTCAAAAAACTCAAAAATAATTGTCTTAATGCTAGTAATCAAGTGGTAAAAATCGTAAGCTCGAATTAGTTCAAACTAATATCCTATTCATTTGTAATGTCTTTTAATTAATACTGTATCATTTGTAAAAAGGTTCCCTGTGCAAAGCAAAGCTTGAGGCCATTGAAAAAAATGCAAAAGTTCTTCAGTTTAGATCTCATAGTGGTAAAGATACTCTATATTGCATGTTAAACGTTTTGGTATAAATGATTTAACTTTATTTTTACCCGTGATTATAGAAGCTTCATATCTAAAACTAAGACTCCCATAGTAAAAACTGTGATGCAGCCTAATCTTACCGACCATTGCCACTAGATGGTACCATTAATGCTGGGCCTGGGGGTGTGATTTTAACTGACAAGCAAGGTTTCAGGCCACAAAGAAAAGGTATGAGAGCCTTTTTCTCATTATAGTGGCAAAAAAATGTATTTATGCAGGACAAACAGGAGACACAAACTTGCTGCTGCACCGTGGAACAGCTCCCTCAACTCCTCACCATCTCTATACAGCAAATGTGTAAACCTTGTCTGATGCAAGGCTTACATTCAGACCGGTATTCTTGAAATGAAATCATCCAAACATTGACTGTTGCTTGCTGCATCAAGTTTATCCACACTATATAATTTATTGTCCTCATGGGTGACATGACTATATATTTTGACCCAAGAAAACAGAAGGAAGTTTCAGGAAGTAAGTAAAAAGAAAAACTTTGTGAAAAACCTTAGAAATAAAGAAATAAAAAAATTAATGGTGCTTTGTCAAAACACAGACTACAATAAGCACAGTTGCCTGTGTGACATGTAAAACTGCTACGTCCCAGTCTTTTTCCTTCTGGTCAGAGGTAAAGCTCTGACCTCACACCAACATGCTCTTGTTAATAAAACAACAACAATGGTCTTCTCTCACTACCCACTCCAAACCTAAAATCTAATAGGCTTGTGATTTACTCTAACAATGAATAATAACGTTTAACTGTTGGGGAGCATGCTTTATTTCATTTATGCATCATTGTAGCATCCACAAGTATATATAAATCGTGATCATGATAATGGCTAAGTCCTGTTTGCATGAGTGCTAGAATGGAGTTTAATAAGACTTTATTTACTGTTTACCCACCATATGTGATGTTCCTGAGTGTTTGAAATCTAAGATCAGTCACAGAGGGGGGCCCTGTGGCTCCCAGGACACCTAATACTCTGCATGCTCCGGGGCCGGTGAGAAGAAAAAGAGCACAATTGGATTAGATAGCAAAATAGGGTCAGTGTTTGTTTTAATCAGTCTGGTGACACAGGGAGCTCTTGAAAGAGCAGAGCAGAGAGAGCCTGGAGAGCGAGAAAATCAGAGGAAGAGGGAGAGAAAGGGGGACAGATAGTGAAAGAGAAGGAAAGTGGGGAAAAGGAGAAACTAAGAGGGCAGCCGGGGTGATTGGTCCCCAGGCAACAACAGTATAACGGAGACTGGGGACCAGAGGGGAAGCTGTCTGGGGGGTGGCTGCCCTCTCAGAGTTCATTGTCAGGTCTCCAAACCAAAGGGACAGTGGTCATTTCCACTATCCCAGCATTCCTCGGAGCAAGCTTGGATTCTGTTTGTGCGCCACAGTATTGTGTCCGTGTCCGTCTATGGAAGTGATGGTTTATTCTATCAGTTGAACATAATTTGGCTGAACAACTGTTGCTTTGTTGATTGATGATAGTTGTAAATAAAAGTGAAGATATTTGCAGATGGTGGAAATTAATTGAAGGCAATCACTCAACTAAAAAATACATACTTGTTCTTTATATACATATTTCGGTTTTATAGTTTTGCTGCATTTATAAGTGTAGTTAATTCTTTAGATGGCGTTTTATATGGTAGATAAAAACTGGATAAATGAATCCAGCACATGTTAACATTAACACTTTGTTGGTCTTCTGATGCTTTAGATTTCTCAGTCTCACTAGAAACTAATTTTTCTCCTCCCTAAACGTCTCCCGTATCTCAGACGGACTCACAGTTCTTCCTTCTTCCCTCTCAAATCTTCACCTCTGATTTATCTGATGCACCGCATTATGAAAGCTCTGCCCCCAGCAGCTCTAGCAGCAACACAGCAGTGTGATGAATAACCATGTTAGTCAGAGAGATCAAATTACATTTTTGCTTATAATGTGGTGTTTTTAAATTTGCCAGTCTTTCACTTAAGTAAATGATCTTAATGCTCCTTTCACTGACTATCAGACGGAGTTCTCGAGTAAGTGCCAAGCTTTGCTTTTTTTTTCCATTTTTGAGATTACACTTGTTAGCAGAGCCCGTAAATTATAGCTCTTAGGGAATAAGTCGTGGTTGCAGCTGATGAGACTTTCCATGGCGGTATACAGTCCTAATGGGATGAATTGAGCCTGTGTCAAGGCAGAGAGGATTTACCAAAGCTTCATATGAGCAGCAGCAGCAACAACGAAAGACAGCCCTCAGTTTGTAGTGTCGCTTTTGAGGTCTGTGAGGAATGAAAAGGACAAGACAGATAGTTTTGGTTAGATAGAAACAATTTCAAGTCCAAAACAAGTACTGGTGAAAGTCGCCAATTCATGTCCCATTAATCAGCTCCAAACTATGGATCCAAGTGGTGTCATATAGACTAATGTAGCTGACAAGCTTGGGGAGCTTTAAGTTTACTGACTTCCATGATATTAAATGACAGAGAAATACATGTAGAGTTTATCTGTGCCTATTGTGGAATATAAAAAACAAGAGTCACCTTTCAAAACATAAAAAAAAATTAAATCATACAATCAGCCATATAAAAAATTATTTGAGGTCCAATATCTGTTAGTTATAGTGCAGCTGATTGCTAAGTTGTCTCTGTAAATGATATGTCAGAAAGAGGCAAAAACAAGAATAAAAACAAAAAACTAGTCTTAACTCCTGCACATCCATCATCCTTCTCCGTGTTGTTTAGTAAAACTATACCCTGGTCGGAAGTGTAAATCCAGCTGCTGCAAAGTGGTCATAAATTAGATTTTCTGAAACTTGGTGCAGCTTCAGTCTCCAGTGTGTCATTTATTGGAGAGCTCAAGCACCCCTCGCCCACTGGAGCTTTTATTATCATTACCTAAATGCCTCAACTTTGGCTGATCCATTGTCAGGTATGAATAATCTCAATTGTGCAGAAACTCTGCTACAGAGATGCTTCTCCGCAACTTCAGGGGGAAAAGTTAGCTTTAGTTCAACTTGAAACCCCAGCAGTGCATTTTATCTGTTTTGGAAATGGAGAGAGCATGTTGAAAACATTACAACTTAAGCTTTTGCACTCTAAGCCTAGAGGTTAGTGTGAAGTGCTTGCTGAAAGCTTTTCCAAATCACTGAGAAATCAACTGAGTAAGTTCGGATTTTTGCAGCTGCTTTCTATTCCTCAATGTGCAGAGTAATTCCAAACAGTTTATTTTCTATGCAGCCACTTCAGCCCCCAAGGTCATTTGCTTTTACTCTTTCTAAACAGGCAGAAATCTCAGATGTCCTTTCTTGGTGGAACTCCACTCAGTCTAATTTGCCATGCATGTCTGTTGTTCCCCAGCAGAGTTGTGACAGTCTTTTCGGTTCCTTTAATTTTCCAACTCATCTTTTGCTGCAGATCTCCCGATAACATAACAATAGCATCAGTTTCACCTGCTTGCAACCCTTTCCCTTTAAAAAATTAGGGATTGTGTGTTCTTTAAATGTCAGAGACTGTAAGAGCACAACTAAAGCATGCATCCTCGTCACTGGGGCCAAATAGCTAGCATTTGTGGCAGCCTGTTTGCGTGTTAGTTCTGTAGCTGCAACCTCACAGTGACTCTAAAAAAAGTCTGAAAGTAAAAGGGTGAGTCAGAGTCATATCAAAACACAAGAGCCACCATACCAGCTTCAGTGAGTTGGCTGAAGGGTTGCATTATGGCCAGTGTCTGGGTGGCTGCTTTGGGGGTCATGCTCTGTACCCAGGCCCCCGGGGCACCAGTAGCAGGATGGGTCTGAGCATCCGCCAGGAGGTTGACCCCAGATATCACTGTGGAGTATGGCTTGTACAGCTGTGTCTGATTGGATTGGAACAAAGGGCTGTCCTGCACCGGGGGGGTTGGCATTCAGCAGATAGAAGAAGAACCAATTCTCTCAGAGGAGAATATTTTTCATCAATATTCAAGATATAGATCTGTAGGCCCAACCCAAATGGATGGGAACGTAAAGTAAAATGTCTGTAGTGTCTATCTATCTATCTATCTATCTATCTATCTATCTATCTATCTATCTATCTATCTATCTATCTATCTATCTATCTAT
>JAVQJG010184772.1:0-12442 GCA_036024015.1 Craterocephalus amniculus | reverse complement strand
GACCCGATGGAGGAGGAAATGTCCGCTTTTTCATCAGAACAGGTCAGTCAAGCAAAATAATTACTTCCAAGCTGCTTTATGACGATGATAATGCTGCATAGAGACTTGCATAGAGCCTCTTTAATTCACTTAAAATATTTTGATACCAATAGTGGGTCCGAACTGTTGCAACTTTGTAATGTTGTTTGTTTTTTTTCCTGGGCAAAAAGTCGCTTCAGGAGTGTTAGGTTGAATGCTGAAATGATCTCCCAGTGCTTTCAATTCATTATAGAAAGCTGCTATATTATGATGTATAGTATTTCACATACATTTCAGGTGCTGTTGAGGAAGAAAGAGAGTGAAAAAATGCTGCACAGTTCAATAAAAACAGATCTACAGATCTATTTATCTACCTATAGGAATGCTGTTTATAAATCCAGTATTACGTAATGATACTGAGTCAATTTTCTCCCCATGATTCTCAGGTAGTTTGGTGTGTAATGCGCTTGGCACACGGTGAGACACATGTAAGAGCATGCATCATTTCCCCGTATTACACAAGCACAGCCTTAACAGCTCAGACACGTCCAATGCACAGAGCCCAGGTGGGAGTTTTCATAAATGCAGTACCCCTGCTTTGTAAATATTGTGAAATAAACAGTGTTAAGGATGTGAAATAAATCATTAAGATATTCCACCTGGATTTAATCATTTTAAAAAGAAAGAGGAGCTCTCATGACAGATAACAGCAGATGTATCAGTTTGACAACTACTTAGTAAAACAGTCCATCATGCCCTGACAGATTCAGTAATGTTGAGGTTGTTGTTTTAGGGTTTAATTAGTTTTCGGTAAAAAGCGATCAGACATCAGTGTGTATGATGGATGGCTGCCTCAGATCTGAGATGTGATGGATGAACACACACACACGTGAGTGATTTGCCTTCCTCCGTGGACAGAAGGAGTTGACTGATATTCTCTCACCTCTCTCGCTGACGCTTTCAATCTCAGCATCCTCGCAGCTGCTGTACTCCGGCGTGGTCCCTCCGTCTTCCTCTGAACTGCTGACACTGGTTTGTCTCTTCCCTCCGGCCCCCAGCCCCCGTTTGGACTTGTAGGGCCGCGGCGGAGGCGGCCGCAGAGACTCTGACTGGTCGGAGCTGAGGGAATCGTTGCGCAGCATGCTCTCGGCCTTTTCCCGTTTGGTCCGTCTCACTCCGGGCCCCTGGCCGTTGGCCGAGCCAGGGCCCGAACCGGAAGGTTCTCTGAGTTCAGGGGGAGGGGCTTGTTGTGAAAGAGTGTGTTCATGCAGCCCGCCAACCCCACCCACCGTCCTCTGTCCACGCCGAGCGCCGTCCCCAACGTCCCCCATGCCACGGCCCTGCGCGGGCATGGGTTGTCCCTGGCCTCCAGGTGGGAACAGCCCCGCTTGTCGAGGGGGGGCACCGCTGTGGTCCGCATGGTGGTAGCCCCCCTCTTCTGTCCGCCTTACTCCTCCGACAGGATCGTGCTCCAGAGACCGTACCTTTGCCAGCCGCCGGCTATCCCTGCGTTCCCTGGACTCCCCCCGAAGGTCCCGATCCATGGAGACCTGGGTTTGCAGCCTGGGCTGACCGGACCGCCGCTCCCCCCGCCCTGCTCCTCCACCTCCCCGTCCATTTCTCCTGAGAGGCAATTAAGACGGAGAAAGCAAAATAAAAAAATTTGTCAAAGGTTTCCTCAGCTTATCCACTACCTGTCTCACATGAAGAAATCACACCTTCACTGTTACGAAAATACGAATTTCCAAAAGGTCATGAGGTCATCTTAATTCCTGTTAGTTAGCTTTTGTGAGTTTTCCAATCAGCCTACTGCTAGTGGAAACTATACTTCTCCTGAGCATCATTGTCTGCTCAAACATGTGCATCTTTTGGAATGGCCAGAGGTGAAGTGGTTCTTTATTTATTTTTTTCTGGATGTTTTCATATTCAGTTAAAACAGAACTTGTCCCCAAGGGCAATGTCCTACGGGGAAACATAAATGAGACAAAGAAATGAAGCCAAATAATAGCTCAGCAATAAAATAATAATCCTTTTGTTACGACTTTGTTCTTCTCTGATGACGTGTCTCATATATTTACTTGTTTTGCTTTGTCCTCCAACATCTGAGGCTCTGGAGAGGATGTTCAACTTTTTCAACCCTAAATTTAGAGTTGACAAATTTAATATGGCTCTATGATATCCACAATGTGGAAAACATGGCCCTTTTGATCCATTTCTCCATCCATTACAGTTTTTCATGGTAATGAGAAAAGCTGGATGAGAGTTGAATGAATTGATGGGGCTCAAGTCTCTTCCAGATGTTCAGTGTTGGCCAAGAGAACGACAGAAACACTAATGTTGTCGAAATAAATTAAGAAATTTTATGATATGGCTCTGGAAAACAAAATGAAGAGGCTCTATTTGTTTCTGGTGAAGCATCAGGCTAAAAATATAACAACTGAAACCAGGAGCATGCTCAGCAGCCTCCACCAAACTCACCCATCTGTTTGAGCTGCACCTGGAAGCTGCATTAAAGAAGATGCATGAGGAAAAAAATGTCTAAATCAATTGATGAATTTTCTGATGTGTATTAAGTAAAAAGAACAAAAAAAAGTAGTTAATTAGTGGGTGTGGCCACAGCTCCTCAATGCAGCCGGTCCAGGTTCATATCCCGGCCAAAAAAAAAATAAATAAAAGATATATATAAAATATAAAATATATATAAAAAGAGAGATAGAAAACTTTCCAGCTGAGCTTTTGAAATTTTATCCATCCATCATGTGATTGGACACGTTGTCCTGAAAAAAAGTGAAGTCCCATGATAAAATGTCCAATTCAGGAGAAAAAAATGGAACATTTAGAAAAGAATTAAAGGAATCTAGAAAATAATTGAACTTATTTTATTGGCATGACAGTTTCTACGGGACAGTCTAAAATGTTTGTCAAGACTTTACTTCGACTTTATTTCTACTTTTCCACCTGCAGCATCTTGGTGCATCAGTTCAAATCTGGTGCATCAGCAAACGGAAACAACAGCAGCTTCACAGTAACAGAAACGCATCACTCTCTCATCTTACGTGTCCCGTGGTGGCTCGCTGAGTGACCGAGCGTCTGTGCCAGGTGCGGCCCCGGAGGCCCCCAGTCGGCTGGGGTCTTGGAGTGTAGCAGTGGAGCCTGTGGGCACTTGGGAGCGAGATCGCAGCTTCTTATCCCCGGGCGTTTGGCACACGGACGGCTCGCTGACGGCTGATCCGAGGCCAGCAGGCTTCCCAGGCGGACCGGTGAACCAGTCACCTGGCTTTGTCAGGATCTCCTGCTGCTTCCGGCAGTTATTGCACACCCAGATCACCTGGAAGTGAAGGAAAGCACGCTGGGATTATAATCATATCACTTATAAGCTATTACACAGACAAAAAGATAACAGACAGAACCACAAAATATGACTGAACTGAAGAGGAACAGCTGATTGCTACTCATATCAGTGTCATAATAAGGTGTTTTAGCAGGAAGGAACTATTCTGTACTTCAGCAAGTGTAAACTCAGCCGGTTATTCTGCAAGGACTCATCTGAGGCCAAGCTTCAACGGCTGTGACTGTCAGACAGGAAATGGAACAATGCTCTTCCTAAAGAGCTGCACTGCTGCCAACGAGTCGCCCGGGCTTTTATGGAGCTTTTTAAGATCGACATCATGGCAGTTCTACCAGCGAGCAGCTTGGCTCCCGCTGTGGGCTGCCTTTGGCCACCAAATGAGGAACACAAAGCCAACTGTTACATTAAAGACGCCTGTTTTTGTTTTTTGTCAGAACAATATCACCGCTCTTCTTTCTATTTGTGCCATTGCACATATGCACCCTGGTTATACATTGGCTGCACAAAGCAGAAGAGAGTCCAACTTCAGGTTTGATTCACACAGTGCTGCACACAGTCCAGCGGCTTACATAACCAGTTTCAGGATGCAACATATATTCAACATTAATGCATTCTGACAGTCAAACCTACTACAATGTTGAGCACATCTGTATGGTGAAATCAAAGTATCTAATATAAATCAACCAAGTATCATTAACATCACATATTAGCTGTTTTTAAGCTCCTTTAAGGTGTTGAACTTCATGCTATTATTTTATGTAGAAATATTAACCTAATTGTAGCTTAACCAGGTAATTCTCATTGATCTTGGCTACTTGCTGGTGAGCAGACATTGTGCAATGTTTTCTTTTCTTTACCTTATGATGAGCACCTGGACAGCTAAACACAGCTAAAAGTAGGGTGGTCATGATAACTTCAGGTCACATTTAATCACTGTATCTAAAGCCACGGTTAATCAGTTCTAACAATCCCTCAGAATCGTGATAAAAGGATCATGCCAGAATCACATTGACAAATCAGTGCGGTTCGCTTTCAAAATAAAAACAAAGTAGCAACACAACCATCCATGTGGTCTGCTGCTGTGTTTCTGTTCCAAGTTAGTTGCAGAAGAGCTGTATCCGCTGAGATAGAACGGTAGATGAACAGCTTCCCCCGAAACAAAGGGATTAAATCATCCTTGTCAGATTTCTTTTATTAAAGAAAAATATGACCAAGTTGTTAATTCCAGCTTGCAAGTCAGGAATTAAAAAGTTACAGAGTAAAGGGAATACATCAAATATGTTTCATCATGGTCCTGTGAAGGACCGACGACCTGTCTGAGGAGTGTCCTGCTTCTGGCCATTGGGATTCGCTCTAGTCCTCGTTTCTCTACTGCAGTTTAAAACCTAGTCTAGGTGTAGACTTTTATATTAGTTTTCTCTGAAAGAAATCTAAGTTAAAGGGATACTGTGTAACTTTTGGCCACTAGGGGGAGCTGAACCTATAACTTCCCATACTGTGCTAAAATGAAGCAGTTTCCATCCTGCTGTGGAATCTTGCTGCAGACCGCTCTGACCAGCTGATAGGGAATCATTTGGTTTCAGGATTTTTTCAAAGCATTTTCACCATTGAACGATCGGGTCCTACTAGTGGAGGGATGTGACTGAGAGCTTCTAGTTATGATCCATTTATCCCCTGGTTGTTATGGAAATGTCAGCAGTAGCCTGCAGCTTATGGGACATTACAGCGTCTGAAAACCATAAAACTAAAGCAGCAAGTTACTAATTGTTCTGTTACTACTTACATGAATGACAGGAAATGAATTAGTGCATGCTTTAGCTTTGGTCTGTAGCCGCTTAGCTTCAACAAGTTAGCTTTGGTCTGTAGTCCTTTAGCTTCAACACGTTAGCTTTGGTCTGTAGCCGCTTAGCTTCAACACGTTAGCTTTGGTCTGTAGTCCTTTAGCTTCAACACGTTAGCTTTGGTCTGTAGTCCTTTAGCTTCAACACATTAGCTTTTGTCTGTAGTCCTTTAGCTTTAACACGTTAGCTTTGGTCTGTAGCCGCTTAGCTTCAACATGTTAGCTTTGGTCTGTAGTCCTTTAGCTTCAACACGTTAGCTTTGGTCTGTAGCCGATTAGCTTCAACTAGCCGCATTTAGACACAGACGTATCCTGCAACGTTCTGCAGCTCATTTCTGTTTTTATTAAATATGGACTTTGCCTATATGTTCATAAGTATTAAAAAAATATATATTTTAAATGATATCATGACATGAAGGATGATGAAGCTAATGATGTAGAAAGATAAGTGGCAGCTGGTGGGAAATTGGTGAACTTGGTTCAATATTTAGCCTTTAACTTTGCTTTTACTTTTCAATCAAAAGTAGAAAACTTTCCTAATTTAACCACTGAGTTTGCATATTGTCTCAGATGTACACTGACATTTTTGGCTTTTTCCTGGAGCCGTCATTACCCTGCAGCACCAAACCACACTTCCCCACACCTTCCCCCAGCCTGGAGAAGTGGCGTCACTCAGCAATGTCTTCATCAAATCCAGCTTAAGGAAGTTCATAACAGATTTAAATTCATTCATTCATTAATTTTCTGTATCGCTTAATCCAATTGGGTCGGGGGTGGGCTGAAGCCTATCCCAGCATTTATTAGGCGAGAGGCGGGGTACACCCTGGACAGGTCGGCAGTCCATCGCAGCAGATCGCAACACTTATCAGCATAGCACCTAATAATAACACACATTATTCACAGTAACAGTTGCAGCATATTATCCTCAGAATGTCTGCTTCCTGGCTTTTTTATCTGCAAAGTCATCAATGTTCTTTTTAAGAGTTTGTTGCATTAGTTTACACACTGTACTAGTTAAAGTATCAAAACTAAGATAAATGATCCACTGCCACAGCAGTCTGAAATAGTCAACACCATGCCTAACAAAATATTACTATAAAATATTTCTTTGAATTATAAAACAGTAGCACACTTCTAATTAGGTGCTTTTAAAATACACACAACAGCAATCCTGAGTAAGGCTAAAATAACATTAAGTGTCTCTGACTACAACAGCATGCCCTCCCTTCCTGTTAGAATCTGAATAAACAGCTCTGGAGTCAGTCAGTCATTCCCCTGGCAGGACAGGCCAGATTTTGTAAAACAAACAAAAAAGCTTAGTTTATGATGAACAAAATTAGCCAGCCGGCTAACATTTATCTGACACTAGCTAGCTGCCAAAAAGGATAAATAAACAAACTTGAAAAAAACAAAAATGGTGTTTCATCTTCACTTCTCCTGCCCACACCACCAACATTTTGCTAATTGTAAAAGGTATGAGTGCATACTGCACTTCTGGGATAACTTCTTTTTGATGTCTTTAGAGTTGTTTTTTTTTTTTAGTCCTCTTGCTAGCAGGAATGAATGGCAGCTGTCACTCCTTCCCATCATACCCGGCCGGCCCCCTGCGTCACGAACTGTGTGACAGTGCGGTCCAAAAACCTAATAATGCCAATAAAACATCAACCACAGTGTATTATTGCAGTATATATTACTTATAGTCTACGTAAAAACAACGTAGGTATAGATAAAAACTGACATTTTAATTCCCCTCAGCTAAGACTGAACATGCAGTTATGGGGCCCCCTAGTGTCTTGGGGGTGGGGGGGGGGGGGGACATTCATGTTGTTCGCCTATAGTCAGAAACAGCTCTGCCAATCACTGACAGTGGGATTCTAGCTCGGCAGAAAAGCACCACCCAGGATTTGGTTGGAATAAAGATTGCCTTTGATGTGCAACCTCTATAAGATCCAAAATCCCTGACCTGATGCTAATTAACCTGCTTAGTTATAGGATGTTCCATTTGATGGTTTTGACAGTATTCAGCTTCTCCAGATTCTACGCTTGACTACTTTACATGCGGTGTAAGCTCTGTGTGGCAGCTAGCTGATTGACCTGTTCAGTGTTAGCACAGAATCTCCAGGAACGCTGCAGGAAGCCTGATTTCATCACTAATGGGAGTTTGGACCTGAAAGATTCAAACAAGTTACACAACAAACAATGCTAGTATGAAACTCCCAAATACAGCAAATACACTGTAAAGATGTCACAATTATAGATTTTCTTGGTACGATTATCAGAAAAAAAACACAAGGTTTTAGGTAAACTACATATTTGATGCAACTTCTTAGACATCTGTCCTCCACCATCCTTCTTTTCTATAAACATTGAAATCCCAAAACGAATTTGATTTTTCAGAGTATAACTCTTCCTCTGTCACAGTTTCCCACTCCATTAAGCAACAACTCTTGTTCAGGTCAAGTTGCACTGATCTGTGCATGTGGCTCGGGCACCATGCTTTTTGGAAAGTGAAGATTTTGACGAATCTTACCATTGATAACCCTGTAAAGCTAAAGTTTCTGAGACATTTTGCATCACTCTATGGTAAAACCTTTGCTCAAAACCCTGCAGTATACAATATGATTCTTGTCTTCTGCACCCTAATGGATACCTGGAGGCATAAGACTACACTACTGTACAATAATTTTGACATGTCACATGGTAATAAATGGTAAATATACCCCAAAAAAACGTAATTTGTTTGCAGATTTTGTCAAAGAGCCAAATAAAGACTTCAGATTAATAAAAGGACAGTTATTCCTGGGGATGGGCTTTAAAAGGCTGTGGAATCGACTTTCAAGGCACTGCAGGTGGAGTTCTGTCCCACTGAGCCTTAGTTTCAACTGAGATTTTGATATGGTACGACCCTTATACTTCTCACAAAGATGCAAGCCCAACTTACAATTAGCTCTTGAAGGCAAAACAAACTTTAAAGACTTTGATCACTGGGGTTTTTTCTGTGCACATCAGCAGTTTTTGAAAAGAGGAATCGGCAAAATAAGAGAAAAGGAAGAGTGTGAGGGTTCTGTGGTGTGAACACCGCTAAAGTAAGAATAAGGAGGGGATGGAAGGAAGAAGTGAGGCTGGATGGGAAATAAAGACGGAGTGAGGATGGAGAAGAAGATTGAAGGAGGGTTAGAGTCAGTCTCTCTCCTCCAGCCACCAGGGCTCTCATTACTCCTGAACACTCCCCAATGACTCTTTAAAGAGTGCTAAAATAAAATGCTCTGGCATCAGTCACCCCCACCCACCCCATCGCTTCCTTTTACCATCGCTCCCTCCCGTTCCTCCTCCCCCCCCCCTCTCTCTCACCCCTACTTTTCCCTCCATTTCGTCCTCCTCCAGATTGCTTTTGATTAAAGCTACAAAAGCCGAGGAGAAAACAGCTTTACACCAACGCAGCTATATTTATCCTGCCAAACACCCCAGCACCATCGGGGAGAGAGCAAAACGTGTGTGCGCGCACACACACACACACACACACACACACACAACAAAGAAAACAAAACACTGCCTCATGTGGGACATTCTAGCTTTGGTGAAAGCATCCACCAATCTGTGAATTTCTGCACCCAGACCGAGGAGGTGGACGGCCGCCAGATCCTCACCGCAGCGCAGCGCAGCGAGTGTTCGGATGTACTCAGTAGTCACACAGGATATTCAAGATGTTCCAACAGAATATCCTGAGAGCTTCTTCTCAAAGGGCTCTCGTGTTAATGCTATATCTTATAAAAACAATCAGATTGATCGTAAGGTTCGAGAATCACCAGAAGATTTTAGTTTCTTTAACTTAGATGATGTTATTACACAACTTCATATGTACCTGTGCACACCACAGCCCACTCGCCCCGTTGTACCAGTCTGTGCTGGCGAGAACACTTTTTCACCCTGCTGTCTGCTGGAGAGGCAGCATTAAAGAGGGCAGGAGGAAACGGGTGCAAACGGTTTGGTCTGAAGGCCCAGTTGTGCTTCCTTCAGTACATAAATAGGTAGGCAGGTTTCAGACTTTTATGCATACTTATGCATACTTTTATTCTTCTTTTATGTTAGCACGATTGTTGATTGTTCTGTTACCATGATGCGTCTACCAGGGGGCCATGCAGGGTTCCCCAACAGTAAACATGCTGACGATGGAGGAGTTTTTCATAATGTTGACTCTCAGGAAGTCTGTGGTCATGAATACGTTACAGCTTCGTTATCTCTGCTCGTTTTGCTGGTCGCACATCAGCTGTTCTGCTCACCAATGCCCCCGCTGTCTCCGGTGGTCCAGATCTGTCAGAATATTCATGCCTAACTATTCAGAATATTCATGTGTAATTGACCAAAAAACAACCATAAATGACACAGATTCTCCGTATCTTTAGCGTAGAGTAGAAATATAAAAAGGCACCTAATTCGGCATCCATCTTGTGTCCTATCTGTACTCTGAGCTCTCTCCAGCCAGGAAAAGTCAGTCTGAAGTCCACTCACGTTACATTTTCTCTTTCTTCTTCCAAAAATGAAAAAGGTAAAATGTCACTCAAAATGAGTCCGAAATTGATATTTTTAAAGGTCAGAAAGTTAGACAGTGCAGCTTTAAAGCCGCAGTCTTTATCTTGGACTTCAGGTTGCTGCTTAAATTTTCGTAATGAAGTGTGATGGCCCTCTCCAGCAGCAGAGTCAGCTCAGAGCAGTGAAAAGAAATGGGTCCTGCATTTTCATCAGAAGAATTAAAGTTTCACACTTTAGAAACTGTTGCAATGAACACAAGGTCTGCAGAATAACTCGCTGAGGGTTTCCAACAGGACCTGGTCTGATGTGTTCTGATGCAAAAACCCAAACCCACAGAATCACACTTTTTCTGCTTCTTCATACGCAGAATAAAGATTTCACACGTTATAAACAAAACTTCACGCGCTGCAGAATGATTCAGGTCAGATTTGAACTTCCTAATAGTGTAGTTTTCAGCAGGACAAGGTTAATAGTGTTACCCCCCACCCCCCAGCCTGAAACAGTGGAATTTATTTCTTTTTTACAGCAAATCAGACGCTGACTTCAGGGACATCAGCTGAATATCTCTGAATATTTCTTTATCCACTCTCATGTTTAAAACTAAACAGCCTGATGGCCAAATGGCTGTGCATCCTCTCTGACTGCACCCAGTCGACAGGTGAGCACGCTCCCACCAGCCCACAGACGTTACTAACACACAACAAAGCTTCATTTACCATCCAAACAATAAAACTGAGGTAGATTGCTTTTGAGACATAAGTCTTGTCCAAATAAAACAACTTCTTTGTGCATTGTTTCATCTAACTGATTAGTTGTGCACATCCCTGTCACTCTACCTTCACTTTCATATTTTACACAACTATTTTCAGAATCGGGGTTGTGTTTGAAGTACACCACAACATATGTTCTGAAGCTTTAAAACGATTATCAAGCAAGTCTGAAATATAATGACTGATTCTTTTCTGGATCCTGAAGGGATTTCTTGTACTACAGAGGTGTTGTCGTACGGTGGTGTTGTCGTACGGCGGTGGTGTCGTACGGCGGTGGTGTCCTACAGCGGTGGTGTCCTACAGCGGTGGTGTTGTCGTACGGCGGCGGTGTCGTACGGTGGCGGTGTCGTAGGGTGGTGTTGTCGTACGGTGGTGTTGTCGTACGGTGGTGTTGTCGTACGGCGGCGGTGTCGTACGGTGGCGGTGTCCTACGGTGGCGGTGTCCTACGGTGGCGGTGTCCTACGGTGGTGTTGTCGTACGGCGGCGGTGTCGTACGGTGGCGGTGTCCTACGGTGGCGGTGTCCTACGGTGGCGGTGTCCTACGGTGGTTGCAACAACAGTGATGAGGAGATCTAAGAGGGTAGCTGGTAAAATAAAAACGGTGAGCTTGAAGCTACTAAAAGGACCAGTAAAGGTACGACAATGTTGTCATGTAGGCTCAGCAGAAACACAGCAGCTCTCATGTTGCAGCTACATGGTCCGTTTCTAACACAAAGCTGCTGATTAGAGCAGGTTTCATCATGAAGAAGGTGTGCGGTTGTCTGTCTGTGGGGTTCAGTTTCTGCACAAGCCAGCTGTATGCTACAGCTTCATTCTAAATGAGCACAAACTGGATGTGAGCACAATTCCCTCCTTTCTGCAGCAACTATCAGCCAACACGTGAGGCATTGTGAGAGCGTTTTGATATGGCAGAACAAACTGCCATTGTTGTGGCGATATGGAGTGGTGAGCTGTTATTCTATAAGAGACTCACTTAGTGCCGGAGTAATCCCTGCATTAGATCACACAGCCGGCGCTGGAGAGCAGGCGTGCACCGCTCACACAGTCAAATAAACGCTTGCTCTTTTCCGACACACCGACTGCACGGCAGCAGCAGTGTGTCACATGACCACGGTGAGACCACCACTGCCCCCCACCCCCACACCCACCCGCGAGATGAGTTTGTGAGTGAGGGAGTGTGCAGGAGAGGAGGAGAGAATAGCATCTCCACAGATGGAAACTAGGACACCAAACCCCCGTGTGTGTTTGTTTTGCTTCCTGCTGCATCTGCGTGTGTTTGTGCGTGTCCATCTGTGTGTGTGTGTGTGTGTGTGTCTGTGGAGGAGCGGGACTGTGTGCATCTGCATGTGCGCCCCCTGGCTTCTGTGAATGGGATGCGTTTGGGTTCAAGTGTAATGAATAATCCAGCGGTGAACTCTCAAAGTCTGCATGGCGGATTTGTTTTCCTGGAGAGAGGGAATCGGACTGGGGCTCCATGAGAGGGCTGATTCCCAGTGCATGCTCCAGTCTGACTCTACGGGCACAGTCACTCTTATGTATCTGCAAAGTGCTTTTAGAACAGTTTGTATCCTGGCAGGAATGATTCAAATACCTTGGTTATGGAGCAACAGAATGTCATGTGCTATCTTTGTTTCTGCCATGTTTTGCATGATTTTGTTGACCTATTTCGGATTTAAGGGTCTATAGTAGCACATGTCCAAATATTGTGAGACTTTTGCATTTAAAGTTATCGCAGCCTGGTGAGTTTGTTCATATCAAGCCCAGCCTCTTGTACCGGGTTGGACCTCTTTTACCTCCAGAACTGCATCAATTCTTGGTGTCATAGATCCAACAAACTGATGAAAACCTTCCTCAGAGGTTTTGCTCCATATCAACATGACAGCATCACACAGCTGCTGCATCCATGATGAGAATCTCCCGTTCCACCACATCCC
>JAVQJG010184735.1:0-14511 GCA_036024015.1 Craterocephalus amniculus | reverse complement strand
AGAGTGCCCAGTTAGCCTAACATGCATGTCTTTGGACAGTGGGAGGAAGCCGGAGTACCCGGTGAGAACCCACGCATACACGGGGAGAACATGCAAACTCCACACAGGAAGGCCACAGTTTCAAGCCCTTCCTCAGCCGGAATCTGGCTCCGACCGACTTGGGACTCGAACGCTTTCAACCGGCGGCCTTCTCACTGTGAGGCCGCAGTGCTAACCACTACACCACCGTGCAGCCCCTGAGTCAACATCATCAACTAATTTCATAAATGTAAGGAGACAAACTAAGGTAAAGCAGCTGTTATATTGAAGTGCCATCATCACTTCATCATAGCTCGCATGGCTCAGACTTCCTGAGTCTAATGGGTCTTTGTGCAAAACAGAATATCAGTAATGAGAGAGCAGTTCAGCCAGTGCAGTTTCTATCATCATCATCATTATCATCATCATCCACAGCAGCCGATGAAGGTCTGACGCTGCGCTATAAGTCTATTTTTGAATTTGATATTTTTATAATTGTTATTTATTTTATTATACAACACTTGCAAAGAGATAAGCAGCGTTTAAAAGTATCTAATAGGTTCATCCTGGTGTCAGTTAAGAGCAGAACCAATTCACCTCAGATCAATGTTTTTTCATGGGCCAGTGGTCAGGTGAGAAAGACACAGGGACCACAGTGAAATCGGGTGATATTAAAAAACATGAGCAGGCCAGCCCAGGGTTTTTTGGGGCGCTTATCTACTGAATTTTGTAGACCAGTCAGACCAATAAACTGTGTCAGCAAAAAGAACACGTTGGCCCATGGGGAAAATGCCCAGTATGTTAGGCAACCAGTCCACCCCTGCATTTGCACCTGCAGACAAAGCTACAAAAGTGTCTGTTCAACACCTTGATTTCATTGGCAACATGAAAGTCTACAGGATTTTGTGCAGCTGCTCTGCTGTGGTCCACGTGGATCAGCCTTCACTTCCAATTCCCATACGAAGCCAGCTCTGTAATCCTCCCACAACCCTGCAAAGTTTCCAAGTCTGTGTATGAGGAAAATAAAACAGCTGAAGACTATTCTCTCACTTCTGAAAGAGCATGTGATTATTATGTCTAATTAACAACCTGCTGACTCTAATGGGTTCATGCAGTGATTCTAATTTTGTACTTTCACTAAGTTGGAGGATTTTTCAGAGTTTGAAAAGAAAAATGAAGATAAAATGAAGGGTCTGAGAAACATTTAGTGTAGCTCTTCCTGAATGAAATGCATCTAAATACATCTCGCAAATGTAACAAGCCTTTTTTGTCCAGAATTGAACTTCCACGGAGCACTGGCTGCTATGATGAGGCTCAACCAGAGCCACAGCACACAACTTTTTCTATGTTTTTTGTCCGATTTCAACAAGTTAAGTAGCTAAAACTTTCTGTCCAGTAAACTGACATTTTTTAACATTCAATATAGATTCATTCATTTTCATCTCAATATTTAATGAGCATATATGACACACTCAAATATGACGTTTAATTATTCACCAAAGATGAAGTGGAAATCAGGTGAAGTCTGGTCAAATCTGTTTATATGCTGCCTTCACTATAGAGGGACTCTTGCAGTGCTTCACACTGTTTCTTTGTCACAGAGTAGCCATCAGTTCGCAGCTTCATATGCTGTTTGAAAACCTGTGCAAGATAATAGCACCATGAAAACAGCAAGTGGTCAGAGAGTTCTGATATTATCACATTAATAATTCAAATATCTTTCATTTTCTTCCTCTGAGAAGTGCTGCATCACAAGGAGGTGGAAGATACATCAATCATCTACTGTCAACTCCAGGTGAGTCAGACTGTAAAGTCTCATCTAAAAATCATATTTCCGTGACTGATTTATAGCAGGTCAGCAGAAAAGGATTGCCTTTTTGTTTACACAGAGTTAGGGATTGTTGCCTCGTATCTGGAGCTACAGTTTGAAGCAAAAGAAACTAGTTACATGTATTATGCAGGTAGAATTTTAGTTTTAGGCTAAAACTGTGAATCACATCGCTTACTTGTATTTGCATATTCAAAGGTTAAATTGACTTTGCTTCTCTGGCTGTTGTTTCTCTAAAAGGTTTCAAGCTACATTGATGCAGCTGATATTTAATTACACTTCATTGAATTCAAATTTTAGGCATTTAGCTGATAGAAATAATATAGAAGATGAAAGCAAAAGTGGGAGCAGCAGAGGAATTTGAAGTCAACAATAGTGTGCAACATTTTTAGCAGTTACCTCTATCCATACTAAAAACAAGACCACAGGACTCATGGCTGTCAGTGGACAAAAAAGTGTTAAAAATATTTATCTCATCCTGATTATTACTCAGGCAAACTTGGTACAATGAATCTGTGAGAATATATATAACATTTTGTAAATCTATTTATTCTTCAGTGAATGGCAGTGTAATGGGTGACAAACCTAAAGACCAATGGAGTGGCTAATTTGCAAATATACCATCTACACCCATGCATATAATAGAAAAAAGAGGGTAAATTGGTGTCTAATGTAGACACTATGCATCAAATGGTTAATGACACCATCTGGGACTCCACGGTGACACTTTTATGGAGTCAGTAGAAATTATAAAAGTTTGATCATTTAGATTCATTGCTACACTGTATTTCATTTATGACTTTAAAATACAGGTTTTATAGGTGCTATGGCTGAATAAAGTTGAAATCTTGAAATGAGGTAGTTTTCTTTTGTTTCAAGGCTGTAGGTTTCTATGAAAGTATCAAAATGTCACCTAAATGTCAAATTTTAGAATGTGTTTGACTGGATCCATCTAATCTCACATATTTCTGGATAATCCTGTTATATGTTATATGTCCTTCAAACACAGGCTTTAGCAGAAATTCTTCCATGTGAGAGGCTGAAAGTACTCTGGAGTTTTAGAGGAAGGCAGGACACAATGAGAAAATGGTGTGTTGTAAATCTGTCTCCAACGTGGCGGATGAGGCTTAATAATATTGAATAATCTCTGCAAATCCATAACAAATGTGTCAGAATAGTGCATGGTTTTCACATGAAGCCACTTGAGAAAATGTCTGTAACATTTGAGGTCCATATAGGCCTGATGAGTTATAGACTCTAAACATTTCCTTAGCAGGAATATACTGTTATAATCAACTATCAGCATTACGTTTAAGAAGGAAGCCAACTTGAAGCATTGTTAATGAATGGTAAACAGTAAGGAGGATTCACCTTGTCATATCTTTCATCAGTCTCTTGTTCTGTTTTTTTTTACTGACCAAAGCTAATGACCACTTTAACATCAAGACTGAGCAGAACTTTTGAACAGAACTGAACAGATTTTGGTTATAATAATATGACCATATTCATTCATTTATTCATTTTTGTTTAGATATGCAAAATATCAGCCTTTAAGTGGTCAGCACCATGCAAACACATTGCACAGCCTGCTGCGTGACTTGTTTGCTCCCCCACAGTGGCACCATTCAAGCTCATCAAGCTCATTCAGATGACCATATGGGCGGAGAGCAGCATGAGAATTCATTTCAGCGGAGAATTCATTTGAAGCCCTCAATAGCACGGTGCCAACATCGCCTCTATTGATTTGAGGTGGCCAATGAAATTCAGGCTTGTGGGTGGCTTCAGGCAATGACATGAGCACTTGCAGCAGTGAAGGAGTAATTGGACTGTGTGTCAGATAAGCCCAGGTTGTGACAAGCTACTCAGCACAGTGTCGCTGTAGCCCCCAATGCAAAGCTGCCTCTTTGCCGCTGCACTAATCTGCAGGGTGAAAAGCCTTTCAGCCTTTCTCAGCCATAACCATAGAGTAGTTTAAAGAGAAGCAAAGCGATGGTTGAAGTATTAAATAAGAAATACAGAGCTCTACATATGCAGTATGCAATTACAATTGTTAAATTATGGACCTTACCGCGCAGCATGTGTAAAACAAGTTGTGGGATATAAAATGGATTTTCTTTTCAATACAGCTATATTTATGCTGCAGTTGTTTCCGTGCAGTGTAACTCCTCAAGAGGAAAATGTATTATTTTTTGCCTCAAACGCGAGACAACATGAGCCTGAGAGTATGAAACAGCAGATAAAGAATGTTTTAATGTGACTGAAAAGAACAGAAGTAATGTTAAACATGGTTTGAATTCAGTCTGACACCCAGTGTTAAAATGTTTTGTTTCAACACGTGCGTGCATTCATATAGATAAAAATAAATAAATAAATAATATACAGCCTCTAGAGTGCTTAGGTATCATTTTTCATACAAAATATACATATTTATACAATCCCGTCAGCCTAAGCAGAAATGTCTTCCTTTGTTTACTTCAGTCTTTGTGGTCAGATTAACATTGTCTGAGGTCAAAGCACCAAGTCAGACGTTATATCATAGGAAAATAACCTCCATCTGCAGCCAGAGGCTTGTCGAAGGTTTGGTTGTAGAAACGTCCACTGACACATTGTAGGCGTGTTATCAGCTACTCTTACTGTATGCTAGGATTCCCTGTTCCAGAGACCATCGCTCTGCAGGAGGCGTGGAGGTCCCAGCAGACTTTTCAGGTCTGCTGGGACGGCCGCGCCTCCAAAGAACAGCGGATAACACAGAAACAACACGTCAGCTTACATTTCTGGGGAAGGCAGCATGGGGGACAGCCGAAACATGTCAAGGTATGTTACAACACCTACAAATTGTCTGAATAGAGGAAAAAGATCATAGTACGCAACAGCCCCGTTTTCTTAGAAGCAGCTTGGCTATTAAAATATTAAAAGTGGCTTTTTGATATCAATGTCTAACACAGTAATATTTCTTCATATGTTCACAGGTGAATTCATTTTTTTCTTTTCACCGGTGCAATCTTGATGTCTTTTCTTGCAGACACAGTCCGTTTGTTTAATGTCCCATCCTCATCCTCTCCTGTCTGCTGCTTGGCAAAGTTGACGAATACCTGAAAACATACAAAACCCATTTAAGGTGTGATAAAAGATTTTTCAGCATGCCGAAGATTAACCATCATAATTCACAGCAAGTTAAACGGAAATATCAGGATTATGAACTAATGTAAGGACTAATGTAAACAACTGTCACTCTTTCTATGAGGGATCTTATCTGGGATGTGATAAGAACAGAAAACGAATGTAATTAAAAATAAAATTCTTTAAAAAACAAAAAAAAGGCCTCACAACTGTTTGAAAGGTTTATATTTGTGCAAGAGTGTGATTGAAAAAAATGACAAAAGTGCATACAAAGAACTTATATTTTGAGTTAACTCATTTCTGTTCAATTTTTTTTTCTTACTACTTATAAATGATAAATGACCTTTGAGATTCAGGATTTTCATTAAATGTATCTTAGGAAGTGAATGACAGTCCTACTCGTCTATGTACACAATTCCTCATGCTTCAAAAACACAATGCCATTGTGTTTAATTGCGCCCATTGTTGTATCTCATCCTCACCTGGTCCAGTGTTGTCTGGGAAACAGAGTAGTCTTCTATGCTGAGCCTCTCCTTATTGGCAACCACCATCTGAAATATTCTGGCGAGGGAGGACGAGGCAATCTCATACTGCATTGTGTTGTAGTGCTTCTCCCTCTGAACGCAGCCGGGGAAGGAGCTCTCCATAAAGCTCTCTACAGGCTCAAGCTCCGGGGACAAGCCTGCTTTAGCTGCCTTGATTTTCATGGTTACTACATAGCCGTCACCAAATCTGGAACCACAAAACAGCACATAAACATGAGCATATTTCCAAAAACTTGAAAACTGAAAACAGGTTTATATGTGCAGCCACCGTGAAAATAGTGATAACTTTTTATATTTTGGATACAGTATGTTTATAAGACTAATAAACATAAACTCTTACTTGTATTTGAGATGCTGGATGGTGCCCAGACACTTGAAGGTCCCATTGACCATGATGGCCAGTCGGGTGCACAAAGCCTCACACTCCTCCATACTGGTACGAACAAAAACATTTGGGTTAAAATCAACCTAAATACCAAGTACAACATTCACAGTTCATGATTTCATCAACAAATGTTGATGGATCGATCATTAGTAAATGTTGAACCTGTGTGATGTTAGCACCACGGCCCTGCCGTCCTGAATGACACTCATGATGGCGTTCCACAGGAAGCGGCGAGAATGTGGGTCCATCCCTGTGGTGGGCTCATCCTAAACGCAAAGCCACAAAACAAACAGCAAACTTGACTCTCTGAGCACATAATTCCACACGAACAGAAAACAAGCCCTTATCTCTATCAGCATATGGCAAAAATCCCAGATTTATGCCAATCTGAACTGAACTGTACAGTTTCTTGCCAACATATAAAACATTTGAGGCCAGGCTTGACTGAACCCATATGGCTTCCCATCTGGATCCATAGACCATTTTGTTGATAAATCCCTGCATAAAACCCAGAAACCAAACAATGGGCTCTGGAATCTCGTCGTCATTGGCTAACTCACCAGCAGCACTAGCGCCGGGCAGCCAATCATGGCGATGGCTGTGGAGAGTTTGCGCTTGTTGCCTCCACTGTAAGTTCCTGCACAGCAGCCAGCATATTCTGTCAGGCCCAGTTTCTGGATGCCCCACTCTGCCACCTGCAGCAAGATGAGGAGTCATGTTTAGAGGCCACTTGAATATGTTTCAACTAAGATATTCAATTTTAAAAAGTTTTAAAAACAAAACTAAAAGAGTGAAACAAGCATTAGTTAATAGAGACTGAAAGGGAGAAGGGTGGAAAAAAGAACACAATCATTATAAAACAACCTCAAACAGATCAATTTGGGAAACAGCTGGAGTCCTACTCACTCTGGGGATTTCTGACTCAGGTACCCCTCTGAGACGTGCGTATAGGTAGAGATGCTCCCTGCCGGTAAGCAGCTCATCAATGGCATCAAACTGGGGGCAGTATCCCATGTTCTGATGCACATCGAGTATCTCTGTCAGGATGCTTTAAAAAGAGGCAGAAGATGTTGCTCAGTGAAGTGACAGGATGGGCATAAAACATGTCGGGGAAATAGAAAAATTAACACTTCTGAATGGCTTTAAAGTTAAACACCATCTAAGCAGAGCTGTGAGTAAGCAGATCTCCATCATATTTCAATACAATAGTCCTCCTTAAGTACAGTTTTATCCGAGACAGTTTTCTAAGGACACTCTGAGGGGGAAAGTTACGGTTTCCAAAAATAAATGAAAACTATTTCATATTTCATTTCTATTTGCTTGTTTATTTTCATTTCAGTGAAGCATTTTTCGTGTTATATTCAGATTGTGTTATCACATAGATTATGTCAGACAGGGATAGGTTTGTGTTTTGTACCTGTAACCAGCCACAGTAGCATCTCCAGAAGAGACATCAGTGTCACCAGTCAGCATTTTGAAGGTTGTCGTCTTTCCAGCACCATTAACTCCCAAAAGACCAAAGCACTAAGAAGAAAAAATATAACCATCCTTTCAATACAAAGACACAAAAAAACTTAAAAACTGCAAAATTCTCACCATTACAGAAAAAAACTATATATAACTGACTAGATATATCCATGTGCATACTCATGTAAGAGATATGAAAACATTATAACAAAGTCTCCCAGATAAAACAAAACCAGAGAATACAAAAGAACAAGTTATGCTGCATCTGTATTTTACACTGTAGCTTGAGGCTGAACTTGCATGTATGTTTATTCTAGCAAAGATGAAAAGACAACTTGGTGGCAAACAGAAAAGAAAGTAGTAGATCACAGTGTAAATGAACTCAGGGACTTTACCTCTCCTGCAGGGACTCCCACACAAATCCGGTCCACAGCTGCCCTCTTTCTGCCCACGTACGTCTGTGCAGAGAAGGAAGGTAAACAGTAACAATCTGTTGTTAGGAAATCTCTAAAAATTACTGCAGTGAGAGGAAAGTTTAAGTTTATTTCATTCTTTAAAAAAAACAAATATAGGAAACAAATATACGTATATATGTGCTCAATACTCAGTTATTTATAGGTCAAAAGTTGTTCAATAAATAAGCAGCAGGAAGAGCCTCTAATCTTTTTTAATGTTTTATTTGCATGAATATGAATATGCACAGAATGTTAGATTAAATCAAAGCTCATTTTCAGGTTTTCAAAGAATTCTTTTTTATCACAGATTGACCTGAAAAAAACCTGGGAACATACACCAATCCAGGACAACATCAACACGGCCGGCTTAAAATTGTTTAATCAATGTAACGTTGCCTTTCAGGATGTATTGTCTTGTCATTTACTTGAACATAGGCAGTACATATTGTGGGTCCCTTGGGTTATGAGACGAGGCATCTGTGAACCTGCGTTGCGGTGCATCATACAGGTGCATAATGAAATTATGATTTAGGAAGTTTGGGGGCTGGACTCCGTCATGTTCCTCCAGGTATTCATCAGTGAAGAATTGCCCTGGTGGTGGGGGCTGCAGCCTTCAGGGATGATTGCCATGTGCAAAGTCAAAGTTTGAGTGGACAGTACTACACATGTCAAAGTAGCATCCATATGAATGCCAGCAGAAAACTGTGTTGCCATGAGATGTTACTCCGTTCTCCTTTCTGAGAATTTATTAATGTGGCTGAACGGCATCACGGTCTTGAAAATAATTTGAAATGTAAATATCGTAATGAGGTCAGAGACATGGCTGCCTTGGTGATTTTTACCTTGGACAGATCCCGGATATGCAGGATGTCTGTCTTGCTCCCTCCATCATAAATCCTCTCCCTCTCTGCTGCCACGTCGTCATCCTCACCTTTTATTGGAGCCTGTTTATGATCTGATAACCTGAGCGATAAACAAAATTGTTTAAGGGAGTTTTCTGTAAAGCAGAGAAACACTTTATCTTGTATCACCTTTTTGATGACTTCTGAAAAAAAAATTCCTGGTTACCTTTTTGATCTGAATGCAAAGGTTTACATCATAAGTGAGGCCCTTACCACTGGTCCAAGAAGAATCGGTACTGAATCAGAAGATTGAGGATGAAGTACACGAAGCCTTCCACTGCCATAAAAGCAATGTTTTTTCCAACAAAGTCCCATCGGAAAGGATTCCTTTTGTATTCTTCACCTGGAAATTAAAATGAAACCATTTTTACAGACAATGACATGAGTTTCCACACAGTGCATGTTAAGTTGGACCAACATTTTTTCTCTTGAGAAAGAGGACTTTTTTAACCAAACTCAACCGTGTCCAAATTTGATGTGATCTGCTTGATTCTGATAACTTTGTCACATTTGCTCAGTTGCATTCACTGGAAATGTCTGCAACAATGAATTTTATCGAGTGGAAGTGTAAGGTAGGACTTAGTACTTACCGAACCTGGCATAAACATCAGTTACAGCCTGATTCATGGCCATGTCTATCAGTCCTCGTCCCAGGCAGAAGTGAGGGAACACCAGCAGGCCTTTCTTCAGCCACTCATTGAACATCAGCAAAGACTAGGGGCACAAGAACACATCCATATTACATTTACTAATACAGCAACAAGTAAACGTGTAAATGCCCAATTTAACACAGTAATGGATGTGTAGTCAGAAATACCTCTGGCTAGTTGTCTCTCTTCTCATTTGAAAGTATTGCACTTGTTCTATGATGGTAATTAGTCAAATATATGCTTTAGATCTTAAACATGCATGCACTGAAAACTTTATTAGAGCTTTATTCATTTAATTCATTTGATACAACCAAGCCATGGTGTGACCATTGCAGGCTGGACTTCCATTATATACCACAATCTAATTGTTTTCAAATATTAATGACCCATTTGTTGTGAGAAAATTTTTTCCACTTTTTTAGTTGTGTAAAGAGTACAACTTTGTGTATGAGGGGCAAAACACAAATTAAAAATGAAACCTTTTTACTAGTGGACCTGGTCTCAACAAGGTGAAATGCTGTTTGTTTTTTTTAACACTCAGAGAAACAAATTCACGCTCTTTGAAATCTCAGCACATAAAAAATATGGCTCAATCCACTTCCAGTGCTTCTCTGGTGATTCATGTGTTGTGGGAGAAGTGGAGAACAGGTGTGCAGCGAAAACAACCATCTGCTTTCTGGATGAGAACCATCTTCATGCTTTGGTCAGGTCTTAATGAGAGGAATGTCGGCTCCTTTAAGTCATTTCAAGTTGTCTTTATAAACACTAGATCAATTTAGTGGATGGTATTTTTGTCTTCCGTGTTCAGATCTAATGTTTCCTCACAACTACCTTCCATGTTTGCCTTAGGTCCTCCCACCAGTTCAATGTTTTTCCATGATTTTCTCTGCAGACCTTATTATTAAACAGTCTGTGTGTGTGTCTCTAATCTCCTTAACATTTTGTACTTGCTGTGTATTTTTTTTATGCTATAATTGTTCTTAAGTAAAAAAGAGAAACAAATACAAACATAAAAAACACCCAATCAACCAAACAAAAAAAAGATAAACACAGGAACTAGTTTTAATAAACTTTATTTCCATAAAAACTGCATACTCTATTGGTTATGTTGACTATTGTTTAAATAAATGCAATATAAATCATGGGATGATAATGGAGATATGATTATTGTTCTGTGAGCTTCTCTTTGATCAAATTCCTTTTCAAGAGACCTTTAAATGGATATTTTCTGTTCTCATTAATAATGTATCCAGGCGGTGCATTCCATGTAAACATGGCTCTGTACATTACAGTTTTCTTCGCATTATTTGTTTTTAATTTACTGTAGGTAGTGTAAACCTTCCCTCCATAGCATGCCTGGTCCCATAGTTATGCCCACCAGAACTAAAACATAGTGTTTGACATAACAATCTTAGTGATTTAGTAGTAATAATACTCCTTGTTAAATTGAGCAACAATGCAGTGAATCTCTTTTTTACTTTTTTTACTCTTTTCATCACTTTTACTTTGATGACAGTCGAGTATGCACTCTCTGAACCAGTGGAGGAATTTCCTTCACAAATATCAAAGGAACAAAATATGGATTCTTGTCTGTTATGTTTTCTTGGCGTGTTTTGATGCCAACATGTTCTTACCCGGTTGTTTTCAAAAAGCTCCAGGATGAAGGTGATGGCGCTGCTGTTGATGCCAATAAACAGGTTGATGCAGGACAGAGACACATATGCAGTGCTTGGGATGTTGAATATGTAGGACATGGGGTACATCATCGGTGTCACTGACCACCTGAAGACAGGAAATGTATCTCTTTAAGTTAAAAACAAAAACTACAAAATTGAATCTAAGAGTTGATCATATTTCCCAGACTTTCATGACCTGTACTGTTCTTCTTTATTTCCTTTCTGATATCTGTTGCTGCTGAAAAGCTTTTTATTTCTCCTACTTACTGTCTCATTTATAATAAATATGTTTTTCCTCAGAATTGAAACATATTTCTGAGGCTGTTTAAGCACTTTCACAGTCAAACTACCCCAAAGGCACAATTAGCAGTTTATTGCTTTATTTATTTTCCTTTTTATAATTATGACCTTAATCTTACTATTTTCTAAATGTATCTCACAGTGAATAAATAAAAACAACAGCTTACCCATATAAAAGAAGCAGTGCTATCAGTGCTGGCAGGTTGGTTTCTGATGTGTAGCATTTCTTGTCAAACGCCATGAAAATGCCAACTACCATTGCAGTGCTGACAGAGTAGTTCAACTGTGGGGAGGGGGAAAAATCCAGAGTGAGCAAATACACTAAAAACTGAATTATAGGCTTAATATTTTTTAAAAGATGAAGTGATTTATATATAAAACCCACGAGACACTGCTTTAGCCTTGAAGTATCTATATTTGTCATTGCAAACTGGAAACATTTTATTAAAATGGGATAAAAGTAAGCCGTTCACTTTTGTGCAATATCCACTGATCATTAGCTTCCCTCACTTACCATGTCCCAGAAGAAGTTGGTCACCCAGTAAACTACTGGACTGACCCCACTGACAAACTGTAGGTGTTTGGCTTTGGTTACTCGCTCCTGAATGAGGTAGAGGACAAAGCTGGCAGGAATGAAGGACATGGCAAAAATGACACAGATTGCCACCACAGCATCCACAGAAGTGGTCAGGCTGAAGGAAAAAACAAAGACATATCTTAATAATGTATAAGAAGAATAAACATATTGATGTTTTTCAGCACAATGCAACATTATATTCAAGAAATCTCAAATCCCTACGGAATTTCTACAGGAGCAAACTTTATCACAGCTAAAAAATTGCTTAAACAAGACAAAGAATCTGTTCTGCAAAAGAACTGTGATGGTTCGTTGCTTGGCATAAAATGTCACCATTAAATATATAAGAGCGTAATTACAAAACTCTGTTGTAGTTAATGTTTCATGTCATGAATATCTTTTTATTCCTTAAGCAACCACATCAAAAGACACAACCTGTAGTCATAGAAAAGATGTCATTCTGTTTCAGAAGTGGAGTGTATAAAGCAAAGAAAATTGAGTGTGATTGCTGAAATGACATAAACGCACCATGCAGAGCAAGGTGAGCTGTGTTTACTGTGCATGTCAGTGGGGGCAAAGGTCAGGAGGTTTTTTCCTAATCATTACATCATCTGATGACACAGGGATATTTCAAGATGCCAATGTCAGGATTCATTGGGTTTTAATAGATAAAAGTGGTTCAGAGATAATGAAACATGTGGAAAATAAGCTGTTGTCGTTCTCTCCCATTAATTAAAATAAATGCTGCAATGCTGCAAAGCTTATCAAAATGATGTCCCAGCAAATATGTGCCAGAATATAAGCTAAACACAATCTAACAAAACATTACTGATACTCTTTCTTGACTATGAATTTGTTTGTGCAACTGATTTAATCGTTTAAATGATATAGATAAGACAACCATGAATCTAAAAGGTGTATACACTTCATTCCACAGATAACAACAATAAAGCACATTGCTCACAGCATCCAAGACCCTTCAGGTTAATATGTTTCACAATGAAAGAATGTGACAATAATTTCAGCTGAGCACAGAAATCCACACATGCATGCACGCATTCAGTTGGACTGAATCTGGCAAATCTCGACAAATCCCCCATCTCAGACAAAAGATGAGATAGAGTATAGAATGATGATTATCCAAAGTTGGTTGTCGCTTTTGTGAGTCTTTGCAACTCTTCCTAATTTGCTGTCAAATTACTCCCAACTCAGCCTAAAGTAGACCTGGAAGCAGTCCCTGTAGAGGTGCAGCTCCTGATTGAGCCTATAACTCTCCAGGCTCCCTTCTTACCATGGAGATATTATAAATCGTCACCTTTTTGGCTGCAACTCATCTCCTTGGTAAAAGTAGCACCAGCGCTCTGCTCCGACAGCTTGTCAGATTCATCCTGCGTCCAATTCTGTAGCCAGAAAAAGTAGCTACTTCCTGGATATGTTATTGGTCCAGTATCAGTATATTAGTATATATACTGTATATATCACCTGCTGTCTGGGTTTTACACTTTAAACAACAAACAAGTTTTTACACTGAGAAATATGAATTAACTTACACAGTGACTTCAGAGAGCTGCTCTTTGGTGAGGTTCAGAGGTTGGTTGATGGCAGTAATGCCATACTCAACAGGTTTGGCGGATGGTGGAAGGAAGGCTCGTAGGATGGCGTTGTTGGCTACATTCATGAAGGCGACCATGGCGTGCCAGCCTTTGTTATTATACCATACCTAACAGAGGAGTCAAGACATTCACCACATCCTACAGCTGCAATACTTGATAACAACTCTTACAGTATATTGATCATTCAAACCTTTATCAATGTTTTAAGAGAAAACAAATTGTTTAAATTAATGGAAAATCTCACCTTTACATTAAATTCACTCTCCATGTATCGTAAGAAAGTACCAAGGTCCCTCAGTGCGAGTCTGCAATAGTGACCCTGAAAACAATAATGCTGATTATAAATGGACTGGACGGATTTTTAAAGGCTCATTTTGCATTTGCAATAAAGAAAGACAAGTAAAGAAGCATTACCCCGGTTATGTTGAGCATTCGTCCCAGTTGATGGAAAACATTCTGGATGTCTTTTGGATTCACATCCAAGATGGGAAGCTGACCTCCGACTGATAGGCCTCCATATCTGATGACAAAGATTCATAACCACATGACAATCCCAAGAAGGAAACTTAAGAATCACAAGTTCAGACGGAAACTTGCAGAATTTAAATTACCTCTGTTCATTCACCCAGTATTTGCTCTTCAAACTGTGAAATAAAATAAGGTACATTACAAAAAAAAGGCATTTATCACAATATCTATAAACAGCCAGAGTGCTCTAAAGATATTTTCTAACCTTAAAGATAGTTAATATGTGATCAGTGGCGTTTTCTCCCAGAAGCAAAGGGAAGCACAGCCTCCTCTATTTTTTGTTTATGTCCATCATTTATTAAATTCCAGACCGTGGCTGTCATTGTTCTGAAACTCTTACTTTTAGAGCGATTACAAAGAGGATTCTGCCTCACCGTTTCTCTGATCGCCGTCTTTCCCATTGAAACAGCGCCCACTTGTGGTGAATCACTAATTTAAATCATATCG
>JAVQJG010184690.1:0-11528 GCA_036024015.1 Craterocephalus amniculus | reverse complement strand
CAATGCATTTATTTACACGAGATTCTTGTTGAGATTTAACTAAGCTAGGTTGAATCAAACCGTTTTAGACCTTTATTTTTCTCATTTACAAACATCTACGTCGCCGGGTCATGTTATGTCATCCGGGTCGTGCAGTCAAAACCTCTGCGGCATTTGGTGGCAATTGTATATTTTGGCTTTAAAATACCTTCCAGCAGGAAAACTATCAGATTCCTCCGTTGACATTTTAATACTTCGTTGTCAACTATTACGTTTGACGTAAATCAAGAACAGCTACCTTAAACGCAAAAACCTTCGCAATTTATAGTTGACTTGATCTAGGACAAAATAACAAAAAATAGCCTACAGTTTTCCTATAAACTGTAAAATACTTCAACAGTGTCTGTTATCAAAGGAAAAATAATAACAATCTGGAGGTATACTTTTTCCCCATCCATGTTGAATGCACAGAAAACGAAAATAATAATAATAATAATAATAATAATAATAATAATAAAATGAAAATTATATTTACGATACATATCGAATGTATCATCATCCTCCACATTTTGCTCCACCCACCACGTGTCATCCACAAAAAACTAGGTGTGGAAAAAACCACCGAAGCAAGGTTTTCCACTTATCAAAATAAATCCCAGCAAAGGGCTCTGCTCATCCAGGCAAACTATTTTGATTTGCAAACTATGATTTTGACAAAAAAAATATTGGTAGATGGTGAAAATGAACATGAGGTGTTATAGGAAAGTGGGAAATATTGAGTCCCGTTCACCAATTCCGTTACCAAACTCTAATGCACATTTTCGGTCGATTTCCTAAAAATCAACACGGTGATAGTCCAACGCATTTTATACCCACTGACAATATTTTTGTGTCATTGCAAGTTTTGAAGTTCAGTAGACTATTTCAATACTATTTAGTTTAGAATGAAGAAATAATGCAATTATAAACAAGAGTTGTGTTGTTTTATTTTGAAATAAGTAACCGGATGTGCTTTTCGTGTTTATATCTCCCTTTATTAATCCGGCGAAGAGACAAAACCCGGGTATTTCTAGCCTTTCTCGCCGACTCAGTGCATGATATTGATCAGCTGTTTTCAGTCGACGCGGAAAACTCCTTTTACTTTCATTTTTTTCTTTTCGTGCGTCTTTAATCTGCTACCTAACGTCTAACCGCCTTGTTGTTAGCTGGATATGGCGAGTCGAAAGCGGACAAGAGACGACGTTTTGAGCTCCGATGAGCGTTTCCAAACGCCGGAGAAGAAGTTGTCTGTGGCGCTGCAGCCGGACACTGACTTCACGGGATGGGGAGTGGAGAAAACTTGTCAGTACCTGAGACAAGAAGGTCTTGGAGAATGGGAAGATACATTTAGAGGTGTGTTGTGTGATCTAAAACCTGCTAGTTGAAGACCTGAATGTTTATTCACAATGAAATTTTAGCTAACATCAGCTATTTGTTTTGTTTGTGAAGCACAAAACATCAGCGGTGTTGTTCTGCGGTCGCTCACCGATGAAGATCTGAAGAAAATTGACATAAAGTAAGTGTGTCTGAGTATGCTGACCTCAGTGAAACGCAGGAAGTTTTCTAAATCTCCATCCTTTGGTGGGGTGTTATCTGTACTTGATAGCATGTCTCTGACATTTATCACGTCTTCATTTTAGGTGTCTCGGTGATCGTCTGCGGATCTTGCACAGCCTCAGGAAGTTGTGGCGGTTAGAAGCTGAGCCAAACAAGGTTCCGCAATTAATGAAATGTTAAATTAAACTTTTCTGTCTGAAGAAAACGCTCTTAAGACACAAGAAATCCCAAGGTTAAATGCATGATAGAGAAGAAGATTGTGTGGTATGAAACATAGATATGTAGGCTATATCTTTGGTGTGAAATATGTACTAGTTCCTACACCCTTGATAGAATGTTTTTATGGGACTTATGGTGGTTGAATCGTAATATTAATATATTTAAAAAGAGAGGGAGAGATTTTTAAAGCTTGGTTGCATTTTGACCTTCTTTATGTTCGTCCCCTGGCTCATCTTCTTGTGCATTTCAGGAGCATTTTTAAATTAAGTGTTTACCTCAAGTTTTTTGTGATTTGGTAATTTTGTTTTTATCCTTGTTGCTGTTAATTATAATTGGTTACCCAAATATGTTTTTTAGTTTCCGCCTTTTTTGCCCCCAGGTATTCAACGATCCTATTCACGGACATGTGGAGTTGCACCCTCTACTCATCAAAATCATCGACACACCTCAGTTCCAGAGACTGCGCAACATCAAGCAGCTTGGAGGGACATACTTTGTTTTTCCTGGGGCATCCCATAACCGCTTTGAACACAGCATTGGGTACATTCAGTGTTAAACACTTTTTATTTATAATGTTTTAATGCAGCAAGCTGCGTTTTCCAGCTAAATTCAATTCAAATTGTAAAACCGCTTCTAACTCAAGGCTCATAAAGAGGGTAACTGATGTATGTTTTTGTTTGTATTTTGTTTGAAACTTTGCTTTGTGTTGTTAGGGTGGGTTTCTTGGCCGGGCAACTTGTTCAGGCTTTGAATGAGAGGCAGCCGGAACTCCTCATCTCTCGCAGAGACATCCTCTGTGTCCAGGTCGCTGGGCTCTGCCATGATCTGGGTAAGTGGTTTCCTGGAAAAGGTGCACCACCTTCTTGTTACAATACCTGCTATAAGTTCTTTTCCTTAAAACCAGACACTCCTCTCTAATGGGAGAATTAAGCAACAAGAAAGATGATAGTAACTGTTTGCGATGGGGTATGAGAGTTACTGGTGTGACACTTTTAGACATTTAAATGGTTGGTTAAGATCAGAACTAAACTCACTTAACAAAGTTAGGCAATAACTATTACAAACTAATCAACTGAAGCAGCAAAATGTCAGCCACACCCATGCTTTGTTTTGCCAAAGGACGGATGAATTTGAGAAGAAAATTAAACTAAAACAGTCGTCATCAGTTTCAAGATGAAAACTCGGCAGCTGCCTTGAAGCAGAGTTCACACGTATTAATGTCTTCCCATTCTTTCCAGGACATGGGCCATTTTCCCATATGTTTGATGGGATGTTTATTCCCAAAGCACGTCCAGACATAATGTGGAAGGTAAGGAACTCATTTAACAGTGTTGGATGGATGGCTTTAGGCAATCATCTATTGTTGTCCTCTTTCTCTTTATTTCTACATTGTAGAAATTAAAGTGTCACCATTAGAGTGTCAAAATGTTGTGGATTTTCTGGTGGTGTTGATTTATATTGCAACTTTTGGTGTTTCTAATAGTTAACTTATTAAGCATTTTTGTTATCCTAAGTAATAAAATTCCACATAAATCTTGAGCAGAGCAGCAAAGTGCCCAGTTTGCACCATTTGTGCTGACGCACACAGGATCAGTGAACTCAGCGGTTACATCCTATGCAAACACACCATGCCACTACAAAAGGCTTGTTTAAAGCCACCACCTTTTACGTGTGTTGTTCAGTTTCGGTCCTGACAGAAATAATTGTAATGGGATTGTCCTTATAGAGATTGATAGGCTACTCTATTATTTCGTTCTCTTAACCACATGTGTGTACCTGTATGCTATGTTTGAAAGATTTTATAAATAACCCAAGCTTGCTTTATGCAGAGTTTATTTTTAATAACGTCAGTTTGAGTTTTAAGTCTTTCCAATTTGCATTTCAACTCAAAAATACCTGCATCGGGTTTTCAACAATTCTTTGAAAGATCAATGTTTCTTTAACATCCCAGGCCACATATATTCAGCATAAGGTTTTTTTTCTTCAGCAACATGCACTCATTTTAGTCCTCCAGTTTTCCCAGATGGTCTCTGTTTTAATGACATATCCTGTTTTGTTGAGGATTGAAATGTTTTTTGTGACTAATCACAAAACTATTTGGCTGCTAAGAAGACGGAAACAAGTGTTCCAGAAACAGTTTCAGCACACAAGCCCCAATGCGCACTGGCATCAGAACTACACAACTTAATTATTGGTGACACGCTAAAGGTCAACTCAGTTTTGTATATTTGCCCGCAGGCCTTGCGGTTTAACAATTGATTTTTTAAAGAGTGTAGCATCTCTTGTTTCTGTCCTTTTTTAGCAACAGCTTCAGTGAGACTTCAATCCCAGCTGAGAACAACCTCAAAACTGATGTGAACTTATAGTAGACATAGATAAAAATGTCCACTGTATTTATATCACTGTCTTATATACATTTTTATTCATTTTCAATTTGTTAAGATGCCGCAGAGTTAAAAGACTTATTGCTGACAAGAAGTTTTTATTGGTTGGTGTAATTATTGCATGATTGTTTCATTTGATAAGATGACGAAGGCTGAAATAGGGGCTGGAGTATTCAGGCTGACAAAGATAACTTATAAAAACTATTAAGCACATATTTATTACGCTAGAGAAAAAGTAAACATTCACATGTTTTTTGTCATGTTTGACCTGATGTGAGATTTGTTTCAGCTTTCTTTGATTTTGTGTTTTAGCACGAGACTGCATCTCTGGACATGTTTGACTACCTGGTGGATGATAACGGCCTGAAGCCGGTGATGGAGGAACATGGTCTGGTGCTGCCTCAGGATCTGGACTTTATAAAGGAGCAGATTGCTGGACCACTCGATACAAATGCAAAAGGCCAGAAGGTAGCCATCATTTGTGCCTTTAGGTGAAAACTGTCAATTCCATCATCTTTAATTAGTGAACGAAATCTCTTACTGCACTGTTTTCTCACAGTGTAACCTTGTTTGCACGGCCTGCAAGCTGTTAATTGGAAAAATCAGCTTTCTCATATATATTTTGTCACACCAAGTGACACCCTTTTCACTCAGGCGGACAGTTTAAATGGATCTATCATAGTCAAGGAGAGAGATATTCCTGCATTTTTAAAATGCAGCTGGCAGACCTGCTACAGTACACCAGTCAGTTTCTGCATAGCTTGTGTCATGTTGTTGAACTTTGCAAATACCTTGCATTTAAAGTGAGAGGTAAAGTAGATGAGCTAGTTTTCCCTGAAAATCTTGGGCTACTACAAAAATGGTGAAAGAAGCACACCGCTCTAGTTTCTTTACAGTCTTCATTGTTTTAATTGTGTGACCGTTGCATATAGGAAGGACACAGTCTTATCTCCTGATTTTGGATCCTTAATTTAGAGTGTTTTGGTTATGTTTTCATGTGAAATACACCACAGCTCAAAAGGCCAAGTGAAATGAGAACAACAGGATGACAGATGTTGATAAAAACCTGTACAGTTTTCATTGTCTCCTTGTGTTGATGACTGAGACAAACCCTAAGTTTTAAATTGTAAGAGGGAAAGACGGCACTGTTGGCATTGTTACTAAAATGTCTAAGTAGAATATAACTGTAAATCTGTGTAGATGACCATTTTTGGCAAACCAAGAAAACTAAGAAAAAGTGAAAACCTCAGAGTATCATGATATTGTGATGAAACATCTTTTTCAAAAAAGGTAAAACATCTTAATGGTGTGTCAGGTTTCTTCCATTAGTACAATAAGGTCAAAGTGGAAAGCAAACTAACTTTGTTCATGTTTGCTTTCATTCTCACTGTGTAAACACGGATCGGCTGGAAAAGGGAACTATTATAACCTTGCTTGATTGAACATTTATTTTGCTAAGTTGATTTTGTTTTTCTATAGTGGCCATACAAAGGTCGTTCTAAAGAGAAATCTTTCCTCTACGAAATTGTGGCCAACAAAAGGAATGGCATCGATGTAGACAAATGGGACTACTTTGCAAGGTGGGGACTTGTTTGCAATATTTTTCCACTCCTAAAATGTATATTTGATATATTTCCTCATACTTCTCCTGTCTGTGCAATTGCAGGGACTGCTATCACCTGGGCATCCAGAACAACTTTGATTACCAGCGTTTCCTTAAATTTGCCAGAGTGTGTGAGGTGGATGGGCAGAAGCACATTTGCACAAGAGACAAGGTGCTAGATAATACACATTTATTTTTCTTTATGTCCATTTTTAGCATAATCTTGACTAAAAACTAGTCTATTACATCAAACAGGAGGTGGGGAATCTGTATGACATGTTCCACACTAGGAACTGTCTGCACAGAAGAGCTTACCAGCACAAAGTGGGAAACATCATAGAGACCATGTAAGTAGCTCATTTATCTTCCGGAGCACGGTGTCTTATGTTGGATTCAGGGAGACGCTCTTGGAAATTCTAAGTCGGACATGTTTCTGCAGGATTACGGAGGCCTTTTTGAAGGCAGATCCACACATCCAGATCCAAGGCTCTGAAGGAAAAGTGTTCACTCTCTCCACAGCCATAGACAACATGGTGGCCTACACCAAGCTGACCGGTCAGTAAATCTGCTCTATGAACCTTTACCCTGTTTGCATAAGACAAGAAGATGCTGAGAAATTCTTTTTTTCTCCATCTATACATGTGTTCACTACTTAGTTCATATTAATTATGTTGCAATGATCAGACCAGTGTGCGTGTGAAGATTTATTCTGTAAAATCACATCTGATTTTGGATTAGTGGATCTCTGCCATGTAGAAAATAAAATCAAATCAAAAGCATTGCCAGAATTTCATGAAAATACACAATTTTACTACTAAAGATTTTTTTGTAGGAATGCAATTGAAACTGAGATTTGCCCTTTTTTTTGTAAAAGCAGTATGTTTGCAAACTAATTTTCTCAAAAGAAAAGAAGACTGTGGATTTATGAAGCAATATTGGACTCAGTCTCATGAAATGGGTAAGATGAGAGAATAGATCAGATTATAGTTGTAGTTACTGCTGACTTAATGTTATACTAAAATAGTTGAAGGCTGCCATAGGAGAGGTCACTGAAAATTTCAGATCAATTCTGAGGAAGTTTCAATTTCTTTTTCCATCAAACTCATCAGATAAGGAACAGACACATATTTGTAACTGCAGGTCCCAGAAACCATTAAAAAAGGTCGTCCTGGACACATATCACAAATGAGAAAAAATTCACCAAACATAACATCAGTTTGAGCTTTAAGTCTCATCAGTTTGCATTTCAACTCAAGAAAGACTTCTACATGAGGTTTTCAACCATTTTTATAAAGATTTATGTTTCTTTAGCATCCCAGGCCGCATATATTTACCATAAGTTTTGTTTTTCCTTCAGCAACATGCGCTGTTATCAGTACTCCAATTTTCCCTGATGGTTTCTGTGTTAATGTCCTGTTTTGCTGCGGATTGAAATGTTTTTGTGACTAATCACAAAACTATTTGGCGGTTGAGAAGATGCAAATAAGTGTGCCATGATTCATGGTTTTGGCACACAAGCCCAGATGTGCACTGGCATCAGAATTGCACAAAAAATTAGTGCCGACACCGTAAAGGGCGATTCAGTTTAGTTTATTTGGCCGTAGGCGTTGAGGTTTAACATTTAATTTTGTGAAGAACGTAGCTTGTCTTATTTCAGTCCTTTTTAGCAACTTCTTAATAATATTAAGTGAGACATTTTTAGTGAAAGAAAAGACACAAGCATAAATCTTCCTCTCTTCCAGTGAGCGGCTGCGAGCTCCTCTCATGCAGACTCACATTCCAGCTCAGTTTTAATCAATATGTCGTCTGCAGTATCTTAAGATTTAAGATGTTTTTATTTCCATGTTATCCTTGTGATTACTGGGGTTATTCTTGAATTATTGTCATGTATGGCACAAGAAAAATACAAAAATATGTGTATTCATGGCACTTGCATGAAATTGTGACTAAAATTAAAAACAACATGTGAAGATACAGTCTCCAATGTGTGACAGGTTTGTCATACTTAATCAAATAAAGAATTTACTTAATCAGAAAACAGATCCAGCACTCTGACTGGCTCCTAAGAGCCTTAACTCATCCATGAGTTCCTCAGGGCAGATACAAATACTGTTTAGGACGACAATTACTATTACAATTTGTCTGTTCCTCCTTTTAGATCATGTGTTTGAGCAGATTCTCAACTCCTCCTCTCCCGAGCTTGCTGAGGCGAGGCAAATTCTACACAACATCGTCTGCAGAAACCTCTACAAGTGTCTGGGGCAAACTCAGCCAAAAAAAGATGTGAATGTCACCCAAGTATGTGTGTTTATGTAACGTTGCTGTGTAATACACACCCTCAGTAGTTTCAGAATAATTACTTAAACCAGTGAGTTTGACTTGGGATTTTGTTAAATTGTTTTTGGTTTTTGGTTTTAAAATTGAGGATTGATTCTTCCAGATTTGAAATCTTGGACCAATACATGTTTAAATGATCCAGTTATGTTAAAACTCAGGAGGTTGTTATTTCTGCATGAGCTCTTGGTTTGTGGGGGTTGATAGGTCAATAGGTCATCACATAAAGCAGATTCCATGTTTTATAGATTAATTAAGTAATTATCGAAAATGCTGTCCAGAAATATTAAGTTAATCACGCATATGTCGCTGCAGACCTGCTTTGATGGGGCCATTGAATTTTAAGTTAATGTACTTTGGGTGTGACTTTGCTACTATTTTCTAACAGGAGACCATTCACAGCTGGGAGGCAGATTTGGCTCAGTCCGTCCCTCAGAGTGGCAGCCAGGATGTCAGTCTGCAGCCGGAAGACTTTGTTGTCAATGTGAGTTTTCTTTTTCTTTTTGAAATCTCATTCCTCTTCATTCTATTTAAAGCCCTGCTTAAAGCTGCAGAAATCATAATTACCATTTTAGTCCCTTTGCTCTTATTTGATTGCCTTTTTTTGATTTGTGGTTTTCTTTTAAATCTTTCAACCTTTTCTCTATAAGGTCATAGTTATGGACTATGGGATGAAGGAAAAGAACCCCATAAACAATGTGCGATTTTACTGCAAGAACGACCCATCCAAAGCCATCCAGATACGCAAAAACCAGGTCAGAAGCAGAGCAAGGATCACAGAAATCAAATGTTTTAATAATTACATGCTGAAACTTTCCTTTGAATGTGAAAACTTTGCATTTTAGCAGCCTTTATCTTCCATTCAGAACTCAAAATAAACTCTTTGATGTTGTTCTCTTTGTCAGGTGTCAAAACTACTTCCAGAGCATTTTGCTGAGCAGCTGATTAGGGTTTACTGCAAGAAGACCGATGAGAAGAGTCTGGAGGCTGCAAAGAAGCACTTTGTTCAGTGGTGCATCAACAAGGACTTCTCAAAACCTCAGGTACTGTTTATGTACTACTATGTAAAGTATTAACACAAACTGACATGTGCACAAAATGACAAAAATGCACACTTACAGCCTTGTGTGGACACGGTGCGTTTAAGTGCTTGATAAATGAATATTTCATTCATCAAGATCTAAAATGTGTTGTTTACATTTTCCCTTCATTGTTGTTGAGCAGTGTACATTTACCTTCATTATTAAACTTGGAGAAACTATCGCAGATATCCAGAAGAACTGTTTATCTCTATTCAAGCATCTGTTCTGTTGTATTTTTTGTTCACATGTAGGATGGAGACATAATAGCTCCTGAGCTGACGCCTCTGAAATCCAGTTGGCGCAACAACAATGACGGAGAGGATGGTGAAGATAGCGGCTCCAAAGAAACAAACTCTGCTCTTGTGAATGGACACAAGACGGCCAGAGCTCGGCTGTTTTAAATAAGAGCAGAGAGAGAACGGTTTATATAACGCAAATAAAGACAGAAAAGATGAATGTTTAATAGAAAATATATATATTTTTCTACGAGGTGAGTGTGTTGAGTGCACTGAGGATTCTGTGATCCTTTTCTGGAAAAGGTTTGCTTTACAGAAGTATGGCTTTTTCAACATTATACACATTCATCAGTTATTTTAAAACAATTTTTAAGTTTAATTATGCAAAAAAATGTCTTCTGCCTTTTATTATGTCAAAATAAGGTCAAACAGAACTACTAAAATATTTCAGAGTGGTGTGTTTTTTAACACATTCAGCTGGTGTGTTTCAGGTCTGTTTTTATTCAGCTTTAAATCTTTAAGTACTGTTTAGCTTAAAAAAAACAATAACTTTGCCCCGCTGCATTAAAAAAGTTAATCGATTTGGCTCATCTTCTTTGGTATTTATTTTTCTTTGGTATTTGGTTGAGTGTGTTTTTGAAGCATTTTATTTATTGTTCATCTAGTATTTCAGTGTGTTCATTACTGTCTTCACCTCGCAGGTCTGTTCAACATTTAAAATGGTATTTTAGATGCCTTTTTAAATGTTTTCTTACCAAAACATTGTGTTACCTTAGCAGACTGTTGTTCATTTTGGATTTGGAAAAAAAATACAACTGAAAGTATGTAAATGCAAATCTATTAAAAGATTTTATCTTGATTTTTTTTGTCATTCTTCACTATTTTGAGCAATATTTGCAAAATTAGCTAAGAGAATTCCTAATTCCAACCCAGGTCTCCAAATGATTGACGATGTGATCTGCGCCATAAGTGACGGATTTTACATCCAGAGGGTTAAAACTAAACTGTTTTCTCTCCGCACTCATCTGTAGGTTGTGTCCTTAATAAATGTTGTCTCTGTGTTCTAAAATCAGAATAAATGCTCTTAAATATGCTCCTTTTAATAAATTGTGTTAGCTGTGAAGAAATTACTTTCTCTAAAATCTTAAAAGGACGTTCAGAGATTTATTCTGCGTATATAACTCTAATCCTAAAACTTTGAAGCTTTTTTTTTTAAATCATGTTTCTAATCTAAATTGAATCACTGATTTATGCCCAACAAATAGAACAGAAAAGCAAAAAACTATCAAATTTTAATAGGAAATTTTACTGTTGCATGAAAAATCAGACTTTGGATCAGCTGTGGTCATGTGTTATGTCATGAGGTTAGTGAGGGCTTCATCTGCTGAGGTTAATGAGGCTGTTACTACAGATAAAATGGTCTCTGTTTTCTTTATTCTGATTACTTCAAACTGCTTTTACTTTAAGGAAGTCAAAATTTGTGCAAATTCCTTAAAATGCACTAGTAAATCAAATACTGCAGGGGAGACGCCACACAATGAGTGCTGGAATGTTTAACCTTTTATTATTTTGTTCATGTAGTTTTAGCACAAAACTACAATTTAGAAACACCAAGTTTCTCCACAGGTAGTGTTAGACCAGGTACATGGTGTACCAAGTTATTCACAGTGCCCAGGAAGAACCAGAGGTCACCCAGGCATGGTAATACTTTTGATATGGAGACATAGTTTGCCTAAAGCTATTCTCCAAATCAGACTTGTGTTTATAAAGGAATATCATTGACAAAAAAAATATTTGGTGGTGGAAAAGGTCCATTGCAGCAGTTATGGAAATGCTTTTTCATTCATGCTGCAAGTGTCTTTCAACATCCGTGAGCTGTGGGGAGGAGACGTGTGTGATGGACTGTTTTCCAGGAAAGGTTCTTTGATTCAGGCAGCAGCCTTCTGTTTGTTGTGCTTGGCAAACCACTCGTCACTTTTGTAGCGTTAAATGCCTCTTCTAATTATAAAAGCCAACGGAGCACCACCCACCTTTATATTTACTTGATTTTAGGCCAAGGTGAGAAGACCTAACTGTAAATTGATCAGTCTCTAAT
>JAVQJG010184681.1:0-10801 GCA_036024015.1 Craterocephalus amniculus | reverse complement strand
TTAATAATTAATGACTCAATTTTTCTCACACCTTCTGTTGTGGACTTTATCAGTTACACCTTAAGGTTTTGAGGTGAGGTTTGACACAATATTTTGCTCATAACAAAATGTAAGTATCGAAATCGGGTATCGGCGATACTCAACCCTCTGTTTCGGCATCGGAAGTGAAAAAGTGGTATCGGGACAGCCCTACAATTGGTAGTAATTTGTCCAAAGTTATCATGCAACTACGTCTGCCAGTGATGGATCACAGCTTTAGGCTGCAGAGATGAAGTTGTGTTACAATCAATGGCTGCCACATTTTTCCGGTACAATATTATATATCAGTTCCCACAGGACTGAGATGCTTTGCACCGTAATGTGTCAGAAAACAGCTCCACGTGACTTTTTATTGTAAAGAAAACCAATAATAGGCTGATTAGTATGCAGACCCAGATTAGCAGCGATGTTCAGCAGCCTGTACTTACATGGTGGACATAAACACAAACAGCCTGTACTGTTTGTGTTTATGTCCACCATGCTGTTGCAGTAACTTCTTTTAGTATCACTTTGGATGGCATACAAATAAAAAGCAACTTTGTGTGACAATCCTCTTTTTTACCATTATGTAAACCTACTCTTACCATTTCACAACTTTGTTAATTGGTGTAATCTTTTCTTGATTGTCAAATTATATCTTATTATTTCTCCCTACTTTTTATTTTTATTTTTAAAGTATCTTTGCATATGTTTACCCTGTATTTATTTTAAATGTATTCCCTCTCTTTTTCTTTTTTTGAATTTTCTTTAGATAGTTCCTCAGCTGTTTAACTTTGTGGTTTTTATGGTGTAAAGCTTGAAAATAAAAACCCAAAACAAACGGCTATATGCATTAACTTAACTCTTTCCTGGCCACTATATTTCTCCCCAAATTTATTTTGTTCCTGTACAAAAATAAGGAAAATATACGCCACCCGTAATTAGCCATGGTTTAGTACAAAACTAAAGTCCCAGAATTAACATTAGACCATTTGTGGAAAAAAAAAAAAAAAGATGAAGACTGTTCTTTGTAAAGACTGTGCTACGAATCAGCTGGGCTTGTATTTGTGAGAGCAGGAGTGGGGGAGAGAGAGAGACAGAGCGAGAGAGGAGTCTTTCTTTCTTATATGAAGCCAATTTCCAGTAATCCCCTCTTCTATCAGGGGAATTGGAGGAAACTAAATCGGAGGATGAGGGCCAAAGCCAAGACCATTCATGTACAATAGGCCATGGTTAAGACCGCCCAGAGCAAGGATTGCTCATAGAACAAATACTGTTAGCTTTTTATGTGGATGGCTAGCAGATCAAATCCCTGGCTGGCTGTCCCTCTCCATTACAACAATGTACCTTTTTTATTTTTTTTAACATTTCAACGCTAATGGTTCCATGTAGCTGTTTTACAGTACAGTATACAAATTGAGACATATAGCAAACCATTTAATGTTATTTGAGTTTTTCAGTTGCATCACCTGAGGGTGAACATTGTACAAATAATTTGATTTCAATCTAATTGCTTTTGATTACTACTACTTAAAGAGTAAGAATAAATCTCTTGGCCTGTCACAATAGCAAAATTTGCTAAGCAATTAATTTTCTCAAAAATTATTACGATAGACAATAATACCAGAAAATAACCATAGTCATTTTGAGACCGTCTTCAACTAATATGAGAATAATGCTGTGCACTCTTTCAGAGATCAGTAAGCGCTCATTCATAAAAAGCATTTTCACTTTAACTGGAAGAAATTCTAATTGACTCAAACAATAAATAGAGGGGACTCTTAGTGTCATTTTTAATCAATGAAAACCCAAAGCAGTAAATATGACATATATGGAAGTCTCTGTAAACAAAATATACCCTGCTACACTGTGGTATCATATGATCCCATGTGGCTGTCGCGTATGACATAGAAGATTAGTTTTCAAGGAGAGAGAATGAAAAAGTTATGCCACCCAGCAAACCTATTGCTTTTTTTTTTTTTTTTTACCTTGCGATTAATTGACTGTATTTGAAATTAGAAACTATTTTGATACAGCAGAGTGATACTACAATCTTAGTGACATATTAACATATGTAACAACTTATTACAACATTAAAAAGTTAAAGGAATTTGCCCTACATGACCACTGTTGATTACTTTGGAAATTATAACGTTTTATTTTATTTTATTTTATTTTATTACTTTTTGTTAAATTAATTAATACTGATTGATTGTAGATGGCCTCTGTGTTGTATTCCTACAACAGTTTTACTTGTTATGAAACTATTTTCATTACACACCAAACACCAGAATTCAAAGTGACCCAATTACAAAAGGACTGTCATATAGCATAAAACCTTTAACACTACCCTCCACGCAGCATTGAGAGAAGTGTCCTGAATGCTGCTATAAAGTGGTCGTCCATCAAGTTCTTTCTCAACATGCTGTGTTACCAGAGAATGAGCAGGGATGGGGCAGCAGACAGGGGCATCTGTAACAAAGAGTGTGATAAGGATATCTATACTGTATCTTAGGGAAGTGCATGACTGATCGACTTGTTGATTTGGTGCATAGAGTCAAGTGCTATTTTTAACAGGGAACAACTTTTGTTTCTTGGAGAGTTTTGTTTCATTGCGCACAAACACAGCTGTTTACAGTGCTATGTTTAAGGAATGGCATGGCCCCTTTGAAGAGGGTACTACAAAGTAGGGCTGGGCGATATGGCCAAAAAATAAAATCTCCGATTTTTTTAAAACCAAATCCGATTTTCGATTTTAATCGATTTTCTTTAATCTTCCTGTCTTTTTCTTTAAAACAGATCACAAATATTAGATTTTATGGGTAAACATGCTTTTATTTCAATCACCCATTCAGGAAGTTGACCTAAATTCAAAAAATAAATATTTTAAGTTGTGAAACAAACTTGTAAAACAAGCTGGCAGGCCCTGCCACTGTAAACAATGAAAATATAACTTTTACGCATACAGTTGTACAGATGAGGGAAGGCAATGTCGGCAAAATATTTCTAGCTAAGAAAATCTCGATTTTCAAAAAATTAAATCCTCATTAATAGCAAATTCGATTTATCGATAAAATCGATTTATTGCCCAGCCCTAGTCTGCAGTCTTTTAGTGCTTCTAGTTTGAACTGCTCTTGAAATGTTCCAGGGACGATCCAGAGGGACATGTGAGTTTGCAAACATCTGAAACAATTGTCTTCATGCGACTTTCCACTGGCCTTGAAGTAATTCATCCAGTATATCAGCAGGTGTGATCATGTAGAAATATACAAGCAATCCTGCTGGAGAATTTACTGCCAGCGTGTGACTGAATAAATGTGAGTGCTCACAGGATCTTCGCAGATTAACCAAGTTAAATAACAACACCTGGGTTAATCCAAAGAATTCTGCACACTTGCCTTGAATTTATTCCCATAAGCAGAAGTAAATAAATAAATATCTTCCACAGCTCAGAGCTTTACAGTCTATAATTCACAAATAGAAAATTTAACTTTGAGACAACAAACATGATTTTATGTCAGCTTTTAATCATGACATTTCTTTGCTCTTGTTTCGCAGCATGTTTTTTTCTTTCCTTTATAGTTTCTGCAACTCATCAGGATCTGTTTTGTGAACTTGTGCCAAACCACTATTCCCATTCTCTCTTCTTTTTCTTACCTCAGGTAGCAATGCAGATGCCTCCCCTTACATTTGTGCCTTTGTGCCTGAAATGAGCCAGATGCTCCTGACGCTGCTGCACCGTAGGGAACACCTGACATTAACACAGTGTTCTTCAGGGCTGTGTTTAATATGTATAGGAGCCCTTTTCTCTTTTAGCAGGCAGACCCTTCATTGGAATGCTTCACCATTTCAGCAGCTTGAGGAGAGGAATTTAAACACTACATGACCCCCATCTAGTAGCTAACGTGCCCGAGGTGATGAAGTGAAGCATCGGCAGGGATGTTTTGAAATGCTTTAAGATGGGTTTAAATTTGTTTAAACATCCTCATCTCTCACATGTCACTTACTTTGGAGTTTGAACTGTGTACTCAGCATTGTTCCTCCCAGGCAGAGCCAAGTTTACAATTTAATTGCTGCCAAGGGCTCATCTTGCCATGCTAAGAGATACCATAATAATTTCAATAGACAGGTCTTTTTTTAAAATCATTTTCATAGACGCCATTGAAAATGCAAGTGCTGCTGTATAATCCTCTTCTGGGGACTTTACAAATACACTGTCAAGAGCACAGTCAAAACTGCTCTGATCTACAGCCTGACCTGTCAAACTGTGGTCAAAGAACAACAAGTCGTGAAAAAATCATAGCTACAAAGTAGAATGACTGGTATTGTAATTTAGTTGCTCTTTATGACTGAAATTAAATCAATCAAATCTGTTGGGACAAATGGCCCGACAGTAAAAAGAGAAACATGCTTTGAAATTTTTTTGATGCAATGACTTCATAGTTGCTCCAGTATTTAGCCAGGCAGGCGGCTAGCAACACAGCTAATGATAAGTATCGGGCAACTGCTCACTTGTATGTTCGCCCTAAAAATGTGCTTTTTTCCCCACACTGAAGTGCTCTGAAGGTCTCAACAAGAGTCAGACAATGTACTAGAGAAGAGAAATTAACGAAAGTATCTGTATTAGGTGCCTATCGCCAGGTTTGTGTCCAAATCTCGCAGGATTATCCCAGAATCGTGCGTCAAAACACCAGTGTGACACTCGACTACCTGACACCAAATGCCAGGTAATACAGGTTAAAAAAAAAGCAAAGTTCTCCTTTAAGTATTAATTCGAATACATTTGATAACATCTGTATTGAACTTCCACCTTTTACTGTAGATATCACTAAGGAGAAAGGAAAGAGCAGCCTATACTCAACAACACAAGAGGAATGTAGAGACTGAGCTGGCTGGCCAATAAATCTTCAGGCGACCCAGTAACAAAGAATTTTAAAGAAAAACTACCCTCAGCACTCCGTTTGGTACGGCAGTTCAATCAGACATGTGTTTTGTCAAAGTAGGAATCTTTTAACCAGGAAAATACTTCCTCACGTCCTCTGCGGATATGATTGATGATAATTGGTGTAGCCATGGGCTCATACTGGAGCTTCGTTGTCACATTAATACGACTGGTGAAGTCAGCCTTTTATCACTTAAAGAACACAAAGAACATCACTGTCCTTACAGGTCTCCCTGAAAAAACAGACAGCTGCAGGTAGTCCAGAATTCTGCTGCTTGATCCCACACTAATGCCAATTAAGTAAATTATATAACTCAAGTCCTCAAATCTTTACATTTGCTTTCTGTTCCTCAAAGAATCAACTTCAAAATCCTGCTGTTAGTTTACAAAGCACTGAATGGTTTATAGGGCCAAAATACATTCAGGATCCTTTAGTCCTTTATGAAAGAGTTTTTTTGTTTTTATCAGTTTTTATGCTTATATACATATGAACAAACTCCCAGAAAACTGCAGGTCTGCTGAAACTCGCAGCACTTGTAAATCAGGGTTAACAACTTTTCTATTTGCCACAGTTTTTAAACAAATGATGATTAACATTTTATCCAATCTTCTTTGAATATATATATTTTTTTCTATTTTATTCAATTTATTTTAAAAGTTTATTTTTGATACTTCTTAATGCTTCTTCTGCACCCCGGTAATGTGTCTAATGTTTAAAGTAAAGCACCTTAAACTGTCCTGTGCATGAAATGTGCCATACAAATAAACTTACCCTGCCATGCCTATATTCAACTGAAGAAAGATAATCATATATCTATATAAGGTTGTATTTATCTGATACAGTTAAATGCAATATGAATTTTAGCTTTTTGATAAAACCACTAGGGACATACAACCATAAGAACATCCAGAGTTACTTCAATAGGAAAGCTTTAAATGACATACTATTACATTCAAAACTGGGTATTATAGACCATGTATGAATGTTCATACTTGCATCAAATTAAACCGTACACCTCTTGACAGCCTGTTCCTTTAAAACCCCAAATGCCCCCCCTTCTTCCCCCAAAACTTCTCAAACATTACCAATCAAAATCAGACAGATATAAGCAGAAGTGAACAGAGCTGAAGTGAAGTGTATGATTCACATGAAAAAGTAATACATTAATCAGATTAGACACTAAACTGTCCTTCGGGACGAATACATAAGTTTAAACAATATTTACAAAATATTAAACATTTTCAAAAATGAAAAACATCCTACACAAATTTAGAATTACAGTTGCTAAAATTTAGCATCAAAAGAGAATATAAATACGAGTAGCAGATTCACAGCAGGAACCAAGGGACATTTGTTGCACAATGTGGAGACAAATATAACGTAAATTACCATTTTAAAGTACTTGTTAAACTGTGAATAGCACTATAATCCTAGGAAAACAATGGGCCTCTAAGAACAATTGCTTCAGTACAGCAACTACACATGAAACTATGTTAAGACCTATAATTTGTGATCGTAATTGTATAGTGCCCTGTCCAGTCCAGAATGCATCACATGCACCAGGGCATTTTTTATTGTTAAGAATAATTGCTCATGTTGCAATGTATACAATGATGTATTCAGCAAACTGTGCCCATTATGTTATTCTCATAATGTTATTCATCTTAACAGTACTCATTAGTGCCATCCTGATCAATGCATTGAATTGTGTTGCACTTTTGTGCATGTGTTATGTGAAATTGTGTTAAAATACAATACAAATTATCATTATACATATTAGAAGGTCCAAAAGAATAAAAAATAAATAAAAAGTTGACTTCCCATGAATTATATTAGCTTTCATTCTACAAAGGTAGAATTTCGTACTACTTGTATTGCAGTGTAGTGTCGATGAAAGGTAGGCCACTCAAAGCGCTTTCACATTAGATTCATACATCACATATTATTACATACTTATTTTTCTACACATTCGTAACCCTAAAAGACACATGGTGGTAATGTGTGATGGGGTCATGGACAATTCGACAGGGGAATCGAATACTCTGGCCATCTGGGTGATAGGCAACTGCTCTTCCACCTGACCTACAGCCACTGCCAAGAGTTCATGCCTGGTAAGCAGCATCAACTGTTTTCTCCAAAGTTCACAGACATAATATCTTACCTACTACTGTAAGTAGAAATTGGGCCACCATGGTATCACTTTACAGCCCTTACTGTTGCTTCAGTTGATACCATTACAGTCATTCGTAGATGTAAGTCATATTTGTCTAGAACATCAATTAAACTATTAATCATAGGCTTTAATTCTATCAATACCTGTTGTATGGTCAAATGCCACATCATGGCATATCATAAACCATCAAACTCCAGATAGTACAAAATAGAGCCATTCGGATTGTCCTTGAATGTGGTGTTAGAACAAATGTATACAGGAGGCATAGAAATCTAAACTGGTTAATCTTCTCCTTCAGTCATTTTTGTTGTATTTTGTTAGCGAGGTAGGGATTATTTTGAATTGTTTGACTAAATGCGATGTGAAAGCAAACTCCAACCAAGTCCCCACTCACATCAAGTCTGCGGCAGCCTCAAACTCCCACACAAGATTAATCGATAGTATCTTCAATATAAAATGTACTTGTACAGTTCTATAAAAGTGCAGTTCAATATCATTACTGTAATTAACCCCTTCAGTCCACCAAGCACAGATATGTTTGAGCTGGTGTGCTGTCAGGTGGTGCCACATTTCAGCTCCAAAGTTATCCAATTTTATTTTTGATGTAAAGCACTTTGAGATGCTTCATGTATGAAAGGTGCTATATAAATAAAGTTTGATTTGATATTCTCCTTTTTTGTTCCTATCAGTCTCATTTTTTCTTCTGCAATCAAAACAGACGCTGATTCCCTGATTTTGTAAAAAATTGTTGATGTTCAACTATTGTCAAGCACATGTATCATATACTTTTCTGTCATAGCTTTTTTCTCAGATTTTAACTACAATTATGAGATTAACTTGCACTGGCACAAATTGCTGTGGATGAACTATACTAACAACTTATACTGATCTGTATTTACATGGCTTCATTTGAATGGAATTGGGACAATGCATGCTGTGATGTTAAGCTTAGATAACAGTGTTTGTTATACGAAGTTATAAGAATCGGAAATCTGGAAATCTCATCTAAACCTCATTCTTTTATATCATAGACTGGCCTTTTTTCCCAAGGAATTTATTATTAGGGCTGCTCTGTGACAAACTAGGCATCAAAAATGAATGTGTTTTAAAATTTGAAATTCAAAAGAATATAAATATCACGGTTGTAAAGATAAGTTTTCTTTCTTGGAGAAGGTGAAGCACTTCTCCTGTGTTCTTGGACAGGAACCAAGAGCTGATTTGTTAAAGGTAACCTAATATGATTTGCATCTAATTAGGTTTCCAATAAACAGAAAAAAAAAAATCAGCCAGACACATGAGAACATCACAAACAAACAAAAACACAAGCGAAACAGAAAAGCATCCCCTTGAGCTATTACTAGTGTGATGCAACTATTTCCCTGGTTGTTTAAGATACCGTTTCCTTCAAATGTTAATCACTGGGCAAGTATAATTAGCTGCTGGCCCACTGCAACACCCTGTGTCAAGCAGGAGTTTCCAGCATGCAGTGATTGCACTTGAAAGTGGCAGATTACCACACATAAGCATTGCCTCAGACAAAATTTCCTGGTTGGGGAACTTGATATTTGCAATGTCACTCCAAAGAAGGTTTTGAAAATGTATCTGAGAAAGTTGTGATTGTTGTACAGAGTATCTGCAGACATGTGAGTCAAACTACCCCCACATACTGCAGACTTATTTAAATACATAGTGGACATTCACATTCATGTTTGCCTTACTGTACCAAGTCCCAGGGAAGAGGAGGCTTGGCAAGAATACTTTCAGGAGAGGACTCACATACAATTCAGAAAACAACATTTCTGTCTTTGTCCTTTTTTTCACGATAGCTTATAGTATGACCCCCTGAGATCTCAGAAATCTCCTTGTCTGTTAAATTTCTTCTGCTCTTTCTCCTGATAAAAGAATTTGACTTTCCAGTATCTATATTCATAGTAGTGTCTCTTTGTGTGGATTTTTACTTTCAGTTTTGGAAAGTTGTGCGAGGAAAGAGTGTGTGAACATGAAGATCCGACTATTTCCAACTTTTTGATTGCCCAGGAGTGATAATGATAATATATCATACTGTATAACACATACAGTACATTGGGCAAATTAAAAATTAAAGAGAGGTGGAAAAGAATAATAAGCTGAAATCTACCATAATTACAACCGTAAACTTTTTTGTTGACTGAGTAAAGAATGTTAGGACAACTCATGGCTAAGGCATACATCTGTGATGATCCATGATTGCACTCACTGTAAGTAGTGCAGATCCTCGTGACCTGAGTCTAAATTGCAGTCTGGCATAAATATTGATAAAAGAGCCTTGCACTTCCACAGGCTGACAGAGTTAAAAGGAAGGACAGGGCAGACAAAGAGAAGCGGACAGCAGTGGGGATGAATATACAAGTGCACCTCAAACAAATGCACACAAAAACACACTCCACTGCGAGTCCAACAACATAAAAAGCATTTCAATTAGTGCAGGAAATATTGATCGGTATGCTTTTCTTGATGTACTCATTGTAAAGCAGGACACGTAGTTCAGCAAACAGCCATACAACAGATGGTCTGGGTATCTGCCCAAGCATCTAAATTTCTTAATAAGCGTCATTTATAAATGAGATGTATGCTGCTGATTTTCATTGGATTCATTTCTTGTAAAAGAAATGATTCAGCAAAGTCACCAGTTTCATGTTTATTTAAATGACATTTGAAATCATTTCAAAGACTGCTTTTCATGGGTCTCTTTCTCAGGCCGATCATCATCCCACTGTATCAGTCACATTTCTGAAGCATTCCATACCTATAATTTTCTCTGTATGCTATTTACATGACTGTTTTAGTAACATAATTATTAATGTGAGAGCAGCGTTTACACGTGTCAGCATAAATCACTAACATTTGCATGGCTCAGCTATAAATAGTGACATGGGAGAGGGTTTGTTCCTTTATCCTCTGACAGCCTTTCTATGGCTGTCACCGGCCACTCTGGCTATATACAGTAAATCAGTACGTGGATAAAGAAGTGCTTCTCTCATTTTTCGTTTGTGAGGCAGGTGGATCTGTGTTGTCTGTCAGATTTCCTCACCCTTAGTAGACTGGTGTAAAATAATACTCAAATTATGTTTGAAATTCATGTAGTTCTCAGTGCATTGATTTATTCTTCCACAATAGTTTACTGATAAAATGATAAAACTGTGTAATGTTGCAGATGCTTCCTCAAACATGCCAGTTATTTTTGACTCAGAGTTACCATTTGATAAGCATACCAACTCTGTAATCAAATCGTATTTCCCTGCTAAGGAAAGCAGCAGAAATTAAGCTGGTTTTCTCTTTAAAAAACTTAAAATCGATTAGCACAGCATTTATGTCCTCAAGACCCTGATTTCTGTAACTGCCTTTTGCTTTAGTGTTTACCAGTCTGGTCCGTCTCATCTGCAGCTGATGCAAAATGCTGCAGCTAGACTCATAACTGGATATGTTTTATAAAAACATAAATAACTGGATATATATTTTCAATATTTCTCAAAGGTGCAGCTCCCCAACAAAATTTAAAACTCCTTTGCCTTTAGTTCTACAATATAACTTGCAGTGGCCCTGGATACATTGTCAGTTATCTAACCTGGGATCCTTGTGGGTTTGGGTTTTTTGGAATCATACGCCCCTAGGGCTACCCTAAAGTATA
>JAVQJG010184675.1:0-10017 GCA_036024015.1 Craterocephalus amniculus | reverse complement strand
ATTTAGAATACAGTACTAGAATTAGGAATGTAACGGAATACGATACAGAATACATTTTAAAGTGGGTATTCAGTATTCTGTACCTAAATACATTTTGGAAGTATTCTCCCCAACACTGGTTGAAATCTACTATGAAATTGAACCCCTCAAGAAAACAACTTGACATTAATTGTTTTCTTTCACATCAACACAGGAGGCTATCCTTATTCCTAACTCCTTTTTTTGCATAGACATATGAAGACTATGCCAATTTTAGTCTCGTAAAGGCAACAACAGGATCATCTCCTAACCTACAGCTCTAGTTTAGTAGAGATCGTTGTGTTTCCACCTGTAACATCAGATTGGATGGCTTACGAATCAGGTGGGTGATTCAGTGACACGTGTGTGACCCCAATACCTTAAAATGTGAATGTCCCAACAGCAGTAACAACAGCACAAAACATAAAGTCTGTTTAAGGATTTTACATGACCTGCTGTGAATCTTTTAATCTGAAAAAAACTCATTCAAAGGGAAACTAAATGAAGCTGCTGCTGAGAAGCATATTATACACCAACCAGACTGTGGTAAACCTCAATAAATTATTACGGAGAGCAGTCAGAGGATAAATGCGCTCATCAGCTCAACAATTACTGCTTACAGCGCAATATGACAACGGTAATAATGAAACTAAAATGAATTGTTATATTTGCTTCAAAGACAATATTTTTATTTTTGAAAGATTGCAGCATAATGAAACATCTAAAATCCCCAGATATGGTGACTCATGAGCAGATTAAAATCAACTTGATTATACCTAATTAGGCTGAGTCCAGTCTGGATGTGTTCCAGGGTCCAGTCTTAGTTCTTAAGAAGAGTGGACATTGATGATTTACAGATTTTTGGCAGGAATCGTGCACCATTCTCCTGTTTAGATTTTGGGCCATAGTATTGAAAGCAATTTTGAATTTGTATGAATGATCTTTATATTTCCCATTAACTGGTTGATCTGCTTCAAACAAAAAATATCATCATAGTGGGACAACAGGAGACATCATGCGAGGAAAATCTGGATAAAATTGTTCATTCAAACCTTGAAAATAGATTTAAATTTTGCCACTGAATCAGTCAATTAACATAATTTGGGGATCACTGCTATAAGATTTCTGTCTGTTTGATACTAGAGTAGATTATAGGGGGGTGCACTGATCAGCTGAATGACTATAAAGCCACAGACCAGTGATGGATGAAGAGTTTAAGCTCTTATACAAACCGAAACCATAAAAAGAGGACGGGACTTCAGGCGGCCCCCAAAGGATAAACTCTGCTGAGAGTGTGGTGTTAACTATAAACACAGTCCAGCTTTGCAGGAGGCACAGTGCAAATTCTTCTTTCCTGCATCCTCAATTTTAACTCCCCACTTTACTCCCATCCTCCCTCTTATCTCTCCCTTTATCTCAATGTTTACCACTTGTTCTCCTCCCTGCCCCGCCCCAGGAAAGACAATGATCAGAAGCTTTAAACTTAGAGAGATTTGAAAGTTAACATCAACAGATTTACTTTTTATGATAAGCTGTGTGTAACAGTTTACTGTTTCACTTTGTTCTTTCTCCCCACACACCATCTTTACCTTCATAGGTGACGCTGCAGTAGGCATCACTGATGTCATCGTCCGGCGTTTGCAGACGCTCTGCACACAGAATAAATACACGCAGCATGGCTCACAACACAACCAGAAAGCTGACTGACGGGCTCTGCTCCATATATGGCCGTCGAAATGTCTAGAAAATATCCGGTAAACCCAGAAAAGAAGATCCACTGGAGCCAAAAAGAGGAAGAAGAGAGCTAGAGAATGAGAGCAGAGCTGCAGCTCTCAGCTGTCTCAGCCGGACAACCCTAGCTAGCTGACTCATGCACCCACACACACACACACACACACTGTCCTTTCAATCACAACTGGCTTAAAGGGCTACACACACCTACACACACATGAAAGGTGGCCTTTATTTTCAGGTCACAAATGGCTGCTCACATAAATGAGCCCATTTCTTCCAAATCAAACAAGTAGGACGATAAAAATTTGCGTAATTCTGCAGACTTGTGCAGAGGTAACAGGATTAGACTCAATATTACAATGTAGTCGCAATAAAATGAATACAAAAAGCTCCTCTCTGATGTTTTTTCACATGTTTGTGTTTCCATCCTGGGCATTTATGTTAAACATGGACAAACTTTCAAAGATTCATAAACATGTAGTAAAAGTATAATTTATAATAATCAGAAGTTTTCAGTCAGTACTAAACCATATTGAAAAATGGGCTCAAAAAACGCAGAATTATTTACCAGTTTTCTGATCTCACATCTTCTAATGAGGAATAAAATGTATCATAAAAGAGAAACCAAGCAGAACAATCCAGTGTTTGTCTCTGGGAATTGTATCATTTTAGAAAAAAGAAACAAACCAGAAGCTCCAGACTCAACATGTGACCCAGTTCAACCTAATTCCATGTCACATGAATAAAGGATTTAACAAAGAAGGAAAAATGCAGAGAAAGAATGTAAAGAGTTGAACTTTTAACTTGTTGGCTTTGTCCATTCTCTCCCAGTTACAGTTAAAGTTTATTTAGCTTCAGCTGGCAGGGGAAAGAAAGGAGTGAAGCTGCCATGTGCAGACAACAACTGTTAATGTTCAGGATTGGTTGCAGGCTGCAAGATGACATGAGGGGATTTCTGTTGCCCCTCTATTTATAGTCAGGCCCTCTGGGCTGCAGTCATTTACACATTTAGACTTATGGGAAGCATGCTAATTTCAGTAAGGGGGGATTAAAAATAAGAATGTGGATCTCAATGTGTTAGTGTTGGAGTTTTAAATACATCTGGATCAGCCATGACATTAAATTTCTGTGTTAAAACAGTAGGCTAGTGCTCACTAGCTAAGTTTTAGACTACTATTTATTAAGACTTCATAAGATTACAATAACAGCTGATATTTGTGTTGCATGCATTAGGTATCAATTTGGCCCACTCAATACTCATACACCATTGATTTATAGTGATATGTTGTTCATTTATGCAGGGTTTTTTTTTGTTTTCACTGCAAACTAAGTGTGCTCTCTTTTGAAAAAAATCGCATTTTCACTGTAACACTAATACAAGTTGTTGAATCAAACCAAGAAAAAGTAAGTAAAAATGGTCCCATACTTGGGCTGAAAGGTAAAAGAAAAACAAAAAAACAAACAAAAACTAACAAACACCTGAAGCATTTACTATTTAAAACCCTGAAACACAAAGGGGAGAAGCTCCAGAAAATAAAACCAATTTAATGAATCTGAACTAAATCAGAACAAGAGATCAAAGGACAGAAAATGAATATGTTGGATCTTCAGATCCATTAGGTGGCGCTGCAGTAAGAAGATGCTTTATTCTCTCATAGAAATCCCTGCATGGGCCCATGAACACCACAGCCGGTACCTCAACTACATGTTTCAATAATGTCATAAAGACAAGTGCCTGCCTAACAGCTTCTTCCATCCTGTCAGTAAAAGGGTATTGATCCTGTATGTTCCTCTGTGTAATCTGATTTAATCTCAAATCACTCCAGATCTTTCTACAGAGCTGGAGCTCAGTTTAAATCAGTGCAACTTGATAGGTCTGTCAGAGAAGACTGAAAGCTCTGCTGTGTCTCTGCTGGGATGCTCAAGGGATATTTCATTATGTAGATTAGTTTGATCAGAGAACTCAAACCTCTGCATCTTTTGTCCAGTAATTTTCCAGCCTTGAGGATGATTTAATTATGCATAAAGTGCATCTGTGGCACTGATCGAGGACAGCAGATGGCACGCAACCACCACAGACTGCTAAAGTATCATCAGAACACCCAGCTGCACACACTTAGGTATCAATGATTCTTTAAGAAATGTTACTTTTTAAAAAATAAAAAAAAGACAGGGGTGGGGAAATAAATTACGTTTAAAAATCCATGGGTGAGTTGCCGGTTCTCTTTTGAAACACATTGTGTACAGGCATACCGGTACTTTAACTGTATGTGTGGGTTACACTCCCCCACACAAGATGGCGCCAATGAGTTCATACGCTGGTTGAATAGCGCCAGTCCAACTTCCTCCCTCCAGTGTAGAAGGGAGTTGGAGAAAGACGGAGCAACTTCTGGGTAAGTTTTCAGTATTTTCCGACGGTTTCAATAAAATGTAAAATAAGAACAAAATACAGAGCAGCGATTATTCTCTTTTGTATCGGTTTGCAGCTTTTTCGTTAACGGCCTGCGATTGGCTTATGTCAGCGCGAGCTCTAGGTTGCTAACATTAGACAGTTGTTTAAAAGTCACAACAAACTCGTGTTTTTTGTGGGTGTGACAATAACAGTGAGGATTGAGACAAAGGTGTTCGATGTCTTTTGTATTTTATCAGGATTTAAACATTTTAGATTCACCTCTTCGGTCAAGCAGTTATTTAACATTTATACTCATACATCGTTTAATAACCACGTGTTATTGTTTTTGCTTTGCATTGTTATTAATTGTTTATATTGCACGCCATAAGGTCAAATTAAACTTCGGACACACGAGGTGACTGATCAAACCATAAAATGTTACGTTCATGCTTTGTTTGCTTTCTCTGTTACTATTTTTCACTCTGTAATGCTACTTTATATGCAATCTTTGCCAAAAAAATAATTACATTTGAGTTTGGTAGATAATGTCTCGCCTTTAATCACAATTTCAAGGATTTATGATATAACTCTTGCCTTGGCAGCAGGGTGGTTAGATTGTGGATTCGTTAAATGAGAAGCACAGCAAAACATGAGGGTATATCCAGGAAAAATGTGGCAAAAATACCAGCAATATTATGCTGTTATTACCATACAATACCAGCTTTATTTACAAAATATTCATGCAACCGCAGTTGGAACAAAATGCCGTACATAAGTATTAATAACAAATCGAAGAAATAATGCAAAAATATAATAAATTATTAAATAAAACAATTACTGTTTAATGTAAGTGTTGCATGGTGTGTGCATAGTTTGACTGGATTCTGATTGACATCAGGATGAGATTCTGGAGTTGGTGGTGTTTCTATAGATAGAGATTTTGGGATCTTACTCCATCCTTCGGATGATAATGCTCTCCCCCACAGAGCCAGGAAAATCTGGGTGTAGAGGGGATCAGATAGCTGTGGAGGTGGGGGCTCCACCCACTTCTTTAGCTGTGTTGCTCATTTAACAGAAACATGAATGTTACAAGTTACTTCAATGTAATAGTGAATAATTATGGAAAAGTCTTAATTTAAAAAGCCGTGTGAAATAATATCCACAAAGTTATTTTGCGTCTTTATTACGCTGCTGCAGGAAAACCTGTGGAAGTTGCTTTCACCTCATTCTTCCTCCTAGTGTGCTTTTACTAACCTCAATCAATCCCTGTGCGTTAGAGCATGCAGATAACTCATGTATGAACACAGAAATAATGTAAACTACCTCTTACCTCAGTGAGACTACAGCTCTCCGTTATCAGTGTTGCCTGTGTTATATTATTACTCTCAGACAAAACGTAACCTTCGCATTGTTGGATAAAATGGACTGAATATGAATTTAGATTAAAATTATCTATAAATAGCACTTGCAACAATGTATGACCACTATTAGTTTTATTAAGAGCAATAATTAAACATATTGCTGTATTTCCTGTTTGAATTTACTATAAAAACTTGGACTAAATCTGTAATTTAGTCAAGATGGAAGAAATTGTCAAATCTCTCCAACTTTTCACCAATAAACAACCGCCACCTCCGGTCATTACATTAAATCAGCGGTATCAGTCATAGATATATAAATGAATTAATAATGAATTATATAATTAAATGCAAAAATTAGGTATTCTTTATTCTTTTGTCAATGTATTCTGTATTTGGATCTTAATGCATTTGTGACTTTCTAAATGTATCCATTTCTGTTTCTTTGCTGTATGGTATCGGGGTGGCCATTTGTAACCCGTAAGAAGCCGTCACTTTGGAGCTAAATGTATGTAGAAATATAAATACTTGAATAATTAAATGAATACCTATTGAAAAACGCGTGGAAGTAAGTAAATCCGTAAAGTAACATATGACTAAATAGATTATAAATAGGGATGCAACGATACTCCGAAAATCTATTTAAAATCGATTCAAACTGGTTTAACTGGCAATCGATGTAGAAAAAAGGAAAATCGATTTGCATGCATTGCATCAATGCAGATGACGTTCAAGACAAATAAAACTTATTTTGTTCCTAAAAAGATTTGTGATAATTTTCGTATCTAAAGTTTTTTTTCAGTAGAAGGTCACAGACTTTCTGCCCAGGTCACCCTTGCGAAGGAGATCATGATCTCAATGGGTTTTTACCTGGTTAAATAAAGGAGATATAAACAGTTTTAAATAAGGTAGAAAAAGGCAAATATAAGAAAAAGACAATTCATTTGGCCATAAAATAACTAAAATTTATTTTGATGGAAGAAAAATCGAAACCGAGAACTTAAAATCGAGCATCAAATCCAATTGTGGCTTGAGTGAATCGTTACCTCCCTAATCATGAAATACTTGACATGAAAACCTAAACAAAGAAAGGAGTTAAGTGGGGGTATGAAATGTGTGCGGACGGGGAGATAAGGTAAGTTTACAGAACACAGGCAAACGAATCACTTTGCATTTCCCACAGTTCATAAAACCTAATTATAAAATGATGAAAAGTTAGAATGAAAACTTGTCTAAGTATTTAAAACCCTGAACTGTGAAATTTGCATGTCTCAGGTGTTTAATTTAATGTGATGTATAGAAAAGAAGTTGCGATTTGTATTGAATTCTTCTGTTCAGCATTGTGCTTTATCTGCTTGATTCTGCTGTTTCTATGAGATCAGAGAGGATCTATTTCTTCCAACTGATCCCTTTTAACAGATGTTTCTCCGTTCTTTCTTCAGGTTGACGTGATAAACGTGTAACAATGCTCCTGCTGTTTAGGATCAAACCAAACTTGTGACCACAAACTCCTTCCCCGGACTTTCAGAAGACCACCAGCACCATGTCTCATCCTCCGTATAACCCGCTCGCCTCTAGGAAACAAATCCTAAACTTCCCAATGAGCTACAGGCCCAAACAGACAGGAGCCAAACTGGACGAGGATGTCGATGGTATTTTAGACTTGAATATCGGCAGACCCAGAGAAGAAGTGAGGCCACCACCTCTAGGCCAGGGCGTTCACTTCACCATCACTAAAAGAGTGGATTTTCCTTTCGCAAGCAGAGAGGTGATGCCTTATCTGATACCTTCAGCTCCTCATGGACTTCGACACCCTGCTGTGGAGAGAGGCGGAAGCTCTCTTGACTGGTTCCCAGGCATTAAAAAGTCCACTGAGGATCATCTCTCATCATCTGCTGCATCGGAATCTCTATGTAGTGGTGGTGGTGGGCTCAATGAAATAAAAATGACAGGCGGTACTGAAAACCGTGAGGACAAATCGGCCTGCCACACCGACTCCAGTAGACCCAGGTTCACTCCAGAATCAGCGGTCCTCGTCCTTCGGAGATTCGGACTTGAAAAAGAAGACTTGGAAGCGCTCCTTTCCTACAGTGAAGACCAGGTCACCCCTGAAAACCTTGCCTTCATCTTGAGGGAGATTCGCATTCAGAAGGACAAACGAGTTCAGTCCAAAGCACATCCAGAACCGGGGCCGGCTGCAGAGCTGCACGGCTCCAGGAGCTCTGGAGTGTCGGTGGTGCATCAGGATGAAGCTCCTTCAGGAGTTCCTAAACCGAGTAAAGTGATAGAGTATGGACATACGAGCATGTTTGGTCTGGTTGGTGATGAGACTGGAAGGACTGGAAGTGGAGAGTCAGACGATCCCAGTGCTGGTAGTTTCAGCAAAGAGCCGCTTACAACAACAAGTTCTTTGACTTCTTCACATGATCAGGTGGGATCAGTGTCCAGCTCTGCGACTCCCCTATGCAGCGACCCGACCAAGCAGCAGCCGACCCAACCAAACCAGACCTTACATCCTTGTTTGTTTTTAAACCTTCTCCTCCCTCCTGTTCCTCTGAAAAAACAAAAGCCGAAGCAGACATCATCATCATCCAAAACCCAGCCGCCCTGCAGTCCGGTCCAGGACGGCTGTAAGGATTCTCAGAGTAAACCCGACGGAAAAGCCTTGGAGGAAAAGCAGCAACAAGCGAAGCAGAAGCAGCCGCACACACTGGACCGGAGAAGCTCACGCTCTCCAGCTACCACGGCAGTAAAACCTCCCGCGACTTTGAGGAGCTCTGTTCATATATCCACCACCGGCACGCCGTCGCCGGTCTGCAGGGGTCTGCCCACGCTGGCCATGATCCAGGACTACGCTGCAGCCACGCCGAAAGCCTTCCCCCATACCTGCTGCCTCTGCAGCACGGACTGCGCCAGTATGAGGGTGAGTGGACAAATATTTTACAATAAAACATTTTCCATTATTTTTTTTTTATAATAGAATTTTGATTGAAAAATTTCTTTATTTAAAGCACTGAAAGTTTTTCATTTTATTTATTTATTAAGTGTTTGCTAACAAATGAGGGGACTGTATATATAAATTGCACTGCTCATCACAGGTGATAAATATAAAAACAGGTTCAGGGTTACGTCTGCCTGTTCAACATTATTTAACATTATGACTCATTTATTATTTAATAAGGGTTCAGTTTAGTACGAGTTTCTCATTATTTGCATAGTGACCTGTACATATGGGTCATTATTCAGACTTCCATCATATTTCCAGATCTTACATTTTCTTTGTATTACATATTATTCATCACATTTTTTTATTATATAGATAGATAAATGTACTTTATTCATCCCAATCTGTGAAATTGTGGCATAGCAGCACCATTTCCATAAATAAAAATATAAACAACAACACACTGAAATACAAAGGAGAAAAACTAGGTATATAATTTACAGTTATAAAATAGAGCAAAAAATAGAATTAAATAGAATAAAATATAAGGTGCGGTGAAACGGATAAAAATCAAATATGTATAAGAAAACAGATAAAGTGTGCATGGACTGAGTAAGATGACCAGATTAACTAATTATTATTATGCAGTTTGATGGCATGTGGCAGGAAAGATTTCCTGTATCTGTCCGCTCGACAGCGGAGCTGCAGCAGCCTCTGGGAGAAGCTGCTCCGTTGTCTGTCCACCGTGTGATGGAGAGGGTGCTGATCGTTGTCCATGATGGAAAATAACACATTCAGCATTTTCCTCTCCACCACGGTCTCAAAAGTCTCCAGCCTGAGACCGAGCACAGAGCCAGCCGTCCTTATGACTTTGTCAAGTCTGTTCGTGTCAAAGGCTCTGATGTTACTGCCCCAACAAACGGCAGCAAAGAAGATGGTGCTGCAACAACAGACTGGTAGAAGATCTCCAACATCTTGCTGCACACGTTGAAGGATGTCAGCTTCCTCAGAAAATAGAGTCTGCTCATCCCCTTCTTGTACACAGCTTCTGTATTTGACCTCCAGTCCAGTCTGTTGTCGATCACGACTCCTAGATACGTGTAGTCCTCCACCACCTCCCCCCTGATCCGCAGTGGCTGTGGAGGCATCTTCTTCCTCCTAAAGTCGATCACCATCTCTCTGGTCTTGTTGACATTCAGCCTCAGGTGATTCTGCTTGGACCACTCCATAAAGTTGTCCACCACTGTCCTGTACTCACCTTCCTCTCCATCTCTTCATTGGAAAACTTCTGGAGATGACATGACTCATAGTTGTCAAGTCAAGTTTATTTATAAAGACCATTTAAAACAACCTCAGTTGACCAAAGTGCTGTACAGGTCAAATGGATAAAATCAATAAGTCAATAAAAATAAACACATATCTAATAAAAAGTACAATAGGAATAAAACAGCACTGAAAGATAAATAAACTATGATAAAATCACATCAATAAATAAAAACACAATAAGAACAACACTAAGAGCCAAATGGAACTCATGCAGGAGTAAAAGCCAGTGAGAAGAGGTGTGTCTT
>JAVQJG010184669.1:0-17608 GCA_036024015.1 Craterocephalus amniculus | reverse complement strand
AGAGAGGCGGCAAGCAACGGCACTTCTGGGGCGCTTCAGAAACCTATGCGCGGCGCCGCTGTTGGAAGGGGTTCCGAAGGATTTAATGGCGGCGATCTGCCGCGACGGCGCGGCGCTGTGCGGCCGCGTCGCTTCCGTGTGGGTTTTGGGGGTTAAACTGGGGGTATATTGCACAGTTTTAAGTTTTGCCAGATGACATATGATGACCATCAGGGGGAATAATTGTAGCTCAGATTCAAAGCACAATCGTCCCAACACCTCTATTTTGCAAGTCTGAAGGGTGGGGTGTCCCTTTTCTGTTTGTGACAGAGGAATTTAATCTGGCTGAAATGTCTATGTCCAAGTCTTGTTTGTCTGATGTGCTCTCCAGCTGTGATGATTGTGCTAGCTGGGATTGGGATGAAAGTGAGGCACAGTGTAAAAAAAAAGTGGTTGTATCTTATTCCATGATTCAAAAGGTGTCATCATAGCACGATGAACATAAATGTCTTCATAACTGATTCTGTATTGTCTGTATTTGCCGCATACCTGGCTAACTTTGGCAGGTGTAAGGACCATGTCGAGGACTCCGGCCCAGCCAGCAATCACTCCTGTGGGGACTGCATAAGCCAGGGCAATCATCAGGAACCGCAGGTTGCTGCAGGCGACAAACACACTGATTATTCAGGCTGAACACTGACAATACCTGACAATGTAATAAAAGTAGAAATGGTTGACTCATGATATACGACACACAACGCATTACTTATGTTACTTGTGTTTTATAAAATGGACTACCGAAGTCATTTCTAAGGTTTCTCACATCAATATATGCAAGGTAAAAGAAACTTACAATCATAAGCATGCAATTTAATAATGCTCATTATGGAACTCCCAGCAAACTCTGGTCATTATTGTTACATCTAACATGCAGTTGTTAAGACTTTTAAGGTAAGCAAATGAACTTCACAGGGGTGGGGGTAAATATTATCTCTGTATATTTCTATATATGTGCATAGAGCCAAACTAAAAGTAGCTTTTATAGGCTTTTGCAAATAAACAGCCTATTAAACACATGTGATACACTGCTAAAAAGAAGCTAAGTCTGCCAAGAGCTCTAGGATTATCCACTGGCCTCCGGCACTTTGCTACAAATCATCTTGCCCCCTCCAGTTTTCACCCACTTACCTGCAAATTCTGAATAAAGACCACTGGTTTATCTATTTATTCATTCATCTATTTATTATAATTATCATGACCGTCATCATTATTATTATCATCATTATGATTATTATTATTATTAGTTTCCTCCTATTATGCTAGGAAACTGCTGTTTTTGATTGTAATGTATGCTTTATTGTTGAGTCTGATTCAGGTAATCATTGCAAATGAGAATTCATTCTCAATTGACTCATCTAGTTAAACAAAAGGTAATCTAATTCAGTCCTCAATGAAACCCACAGATTTTAAGTCCCACTGCTTCTCCAAGGACAGCCTGTACCCTTTCAGCATTGACCTGACATGAAACAGTGAAAGCAGCATAACAAAGTGTCCTTCTCTTGTATGCGAGTGTTTGAGGGTCTCCCATCAGCTGTCATAATCTGTGCATAGGACACAAATTTATACTTCCACCTTTACAAGGACACCCACTTCAGTCCCTGGTCAACTGAAAACTTGATTATATTTATATCCCTAAAACCAATGCTATCCTTCACCTAAGGACGCATGATGGAGATTTGCTTTGTAACCCCAAAAAGTCAAACAAGCTTCCATGATTTGACAGTGTAGGTACATTTTTTGATGCCACAAAATGAACAATATACATCCACACACACACACGGACCCCTGGCTTATGTGACTGTGCCTGTCAGGAGAAGATCTATCTTTGCACTGAACATAGTGACAGAAAGGTAAGCAGCTGTCTCACCACAGTGAGAAAAACTGAGGATTAAAGACATCAGCCATATCAAAAAGTTTTTCGCTCCATAAAAAATGAAGTTAAAACAATTAAAAGTTGTAATCTCAACATTTTGCCTGGCCACAGCTGCTATTGTTAAAGTCATCATTTCTTCATCATCACAATTAATGAAACAAAATAAACAGATGTTTGTTTTTGCTTGAATGTTTGTTTGCAGTATCTGCAGTTTACTGGCTGAATATGTAAAAACACTGTTAACATCATTGATATAGCTCATATCCATTAGCAGCTTTAATGATCATACAACTTGTGGTGATAAATATTTAATAAAAACAAGAATTGATCTTTAGTAATACAGCAGTTAAGCCAGTGATTCATATATCTGATCACAGATGTAACAGGTTATAATTAAGGCAAGATGTGCAGCTCACTGTTTTTTTCATCATCAACGTTTTCAGGGGGACAAATGTGCAGCTGCAACAGAAAAAAAGGTAATTAGAGCTGTTTGGGGAAAAGGAACTCAACTAATTTGGTTATTTGGTTTTCAGCATTTCCATTTTAATATAAAGAATTCATTAACTAAAATCAAACTTTGGACTAGGCATTATATTCCAGCAGTGACTATGAGCTACAGATATAATAATGTGGGGTTTACTACAAGCTAGTGCAATCTGAGCTTGCAGTCAACTGTATGCAACAAGAAATGATAAACCCATCTATATTATAATCATCTGTGCACATCCTGTCTACACACACACACACGCACACTGAGCTTTCCTCTCTGGAGGAGATATCACCCCTCCAATCACATGGCACCAAAATACAATCACTTGGCACAACAACACCCACTCTAATCACGGTTGCCCAGTGAGATGGCGTACGGATGTAAAATCAGAGCCACCTCCTCAACCCAAACAATGTGATTAGAAACACATGGAGACAAATGAGGCCAGGCTAGCAGATCAGGCAGCAGATTGTTTTTCTGTTTTTTGCACTCGCTTATTTTTGTTTATGGACCCAACTGGACCTATGCATGATTCTCCCTTGCTTTGTTGCAACACTGAACCGTAGGAACAGGGAGAACGTATATGTGGACCTACATAGACAGAAATTCCCACCAGGCCTCAACTTCAGAAGTGATGCCGCTGAACATGTTTCCACCCCTTTCCCTTTGCTGACACTGGTGCACTTTAGACAATGCATCACTTTTATTTGTGGGAAGCTTTGACTGTATAGAAAAACAAACACAGCCTGCTTCTCTGCAGCAGATGGCCCATCTTGTCCTAAGCAGCATGAGGCTACTTGGCCTTGGTGAGAGTATGGGGGGGGACAGTCATAAAAACCCTGTGAAGGAGCACTTTCTCTGCTTTTCCCACAGCACCTTTTTCATTAACCTTGCCACAACAGCAGGAAATCAATATCCAAGCACTTTTATTCTTACACATGACCTTATACACACAACCACAAGTGAGCAAGCAGATGCTAGCTACCTTGTGAGGGGACCACTTTTCCCCCCCCGCCCTCTTGCATCTTGCCTTTGATGAAATATTTCCAAAGAAGTCTCAAAACTGGTAGTGTCATCAGCTAAGTGCCATTTGTCCTTGGCCCAACCTGGCTGGAGAGCAATGCATCAAGATGACAGCTTTCCAAGCTAAAGTGAGTATGAGAAGGGAGGGAGGATCATCAATACTCCGGCTTTGAGTTGTAGAGTTTTCGCTCACAGTTTGATCAGAATACAATGGTAATTTTGCACCGCATGTGGAGACATCCAGACTTGTAATTACACTGCTGCTGCGGAAGCAGATGTGAACAGCTGGAAGCTCTCATCCTGCTGAACAGCCATAGCTAGTGCTCAGATCCTGACAGGCTAAATGGATGAGCAGATACGTCAATGGATGGGTGTCGGGCATGCTAACTGATTACTTGGCTGGCACCTGCCATCACCGCAGATGCCACACAAGCGCCGTCTTAAATCCACAATCGTGGTTTCAGGATGGACACTGAGCTCATCCAGACACAACAGTGTAGCTTTTTTACTTCAAGGCCGGGCAACGTTTTTTATGAAAGACAAAAAATTAGCAAGGTATTTTTTAACTTGGAGTAATCCCAGGGTTCATATAAACTTTGACTTAAAAAAAAATATGGGAAAATGGGATGTGCTCAGCCTGAGAGGGAAAGGCCACATTGTCAGTACTAAAGTAACAAACTCATAAATACTGATGTCCAGGTAGTACTCGGAAAATTAGAATAATCTCACGAAGTGCTGCATTTCTGTAACTTAACTTCATTTCTGTAACTTAAATGTACACATATACACAAATAGCATGCAAATCAATATATTTCAGCTTTTATTTGTTTAGACTTTGCTGATGAGGATTTGCAGCTTCAGAAAACCTCAAATTTAAAAAGTCAGAAAATTTGAATATTCCTTGAAATCAATAAAAACAAGGGATTTTAAATTCAAAAATGTCAGGCCTCTGAAAATTAACTCTTGCAACTCTACTTAGTACATAAAATGTGTTGGTTTCACCTTCTATGTTGAATTATCTGAATAAAACAACTTTTCCAGCATTTTCTAATTTTCCAATTAGTACCTGTAGAGAGCCCAGATAGCGCTTAATGACAAAACCCACGACCTACAGATGGCTCACCTTCCTGCAGAAAGTGACGATAAAGTCAATAAGGAATAATAAGTAAAAGTAACACTAGATAACAAGCTAAAAATCTGCTTTTGGCTCATTGTGATGGTACACTGACATTTATTATGAGCAATCTGGAGCTGTTGATGTCTTGCAACGTCCCTCGGTAGAGAAACTGCACTTCACAACTTCCTCCCATCCCAGAGCATCACTTATTTGGTTTTCAACATATGATTAAAAAAAATATTTTGCTTCCAAACTGTTGGATCTACTTTCTCAACAGATTATTGTGAAGTGTGGATGGTATATGAAGTAATATGAGTAATGTGGGACCCAAATCCCATTTTTCTGATGGAAATATGGTAGATCAATAAAGTGAGACACAACCAGTCAACCTCATCTTAAACCAAATCACAGCAATAACTTAAATGAAGCTAAAAAGCTCAGTGGGACCGCAGAGTTTATCATTGCAAAGAAATCCATTTTACATTCCAGTCGTAACCTTTAGGCGACAAACGTTCCCTAAGGGTGTTTCTGCTATGTGATCAAATGCTTGCAAGAGGATACATTGCCACAAAGCCCTTTCCCTGTTCCGTGGCCAGGCCCTGATGGGGCTGCTGCTGGACATGGACGCAACATGCTGCTCATACAGGTCACTGGAAAGCTGCCTATCAGAAAAAGAGGAGCAGAAATGCTCTCAGCTGGATGGCCTCATTTATTTGGCCAGCTCATAGCATGTGTACACATCTGTCCAAAACCATGCCTTAGCTTTGTATCTCCATTGTCCCAGTCATGTAGCTGAAGGGAAACCTTACAGGAGTTAAGCCTCTCTGTGCTTGTCAGAGGCCTGGAGGAAACCTGGCACTACAGCGGAGCTTCTTCTTAGCGCAGCGGATCAAATGTAGCCAACGAAGCTGGACCACATCCCAGGTTGATGTTGCCCAGCTTTTTTTCTCCGGTCACTACCACAGGCCTCATTCCTTTACAAGCAAGGTAAAAGGCAGAGCAGTCACTCTTCAGGCAATGCTGTGTCCGCCTCACAGCCAACAAGATAAATATGGCCTTGACGGAAAGTGTGGCGGTGCAGAGATGTGTTGGCGCGGGATTATAATAAAGTATTCAATTTTTGTTTTGTGGAAAAACCAACGCATTTAACTAACATCCAGGGTCTTGTCATAACGCGCCATTTCTCTTTCTGTCAGCACAAGCATCAGGGTTGTCTCTTGAGAAAATACTTCTAACTGACCCTGAGAGTGTGGAGGCAAGGGATGTTTTCAACAGCTAGCAGTATATTATAGCTAAGTAATTAATCTACAGGGAAGGCAGAGGCTTTCTTTGATAACAACCCAAGCAGATGGTGAGTGGCAGACCCCTTCATTAAGATTCCATGTCCTTCTCCAGCACAAGATTCTGTCACTTTAACTCTCCAAGACAAGAGGCGGCCATTGCATACGCAAATAAGAAACCAAACTCTGTAGACAGAGAAGTTAAGACAGGATTGAAGCTGGAGCAGAAATTCGTACCTGGGATCCTTGTTGGAGGCTGAGGTCATAAAATATCAAACTGCAGTGAAAAGGTCATTTCAAATACATCTTATAGTCCATCTAAATCAAAGATGCAACAAGTTGAGCACGCTGAGTAACGCATTAAGGTTTTAGAGGATAAGTCATTACTAAAAGTGTGTGTACATTTGCATCTGTGGTTTTACCTCAGAAGCCTGCAGATGCTGCTCCTGTAACTGAGTCTCTGACTTGCAGCAGCCACGCTGGGAGGCATCGGTGGGCGTGATGGGAAGTAGAGCAGGACGGCGGTAAACAGCACAGCAATTGCAGCCAATTCTGCCAGAGCAGGGCGACGCAGGTAAAGAGAAAGAAAGAAAAAAAGATAAAACGAAAATACTCAGACCATTATGACATTTTAAAAAGGTCAGTGCGACATCTTAAAGGCCTGTGAAGACATCCCTGAGGTGATTGTCATGGTCTGCTAGACTAGACTGGACAGAAATGATGGAATCTGACATGATAACACAATCTATCTAATAAGTTCGGCTTATTATATAAAAGCTAGACTGCAGCCATATTGAATGTACCTTATGTCCCCTTCAATGCACCATAAAGAAACTGATATGTAAACTAAGACTAAAGATTTATATTCTTTTTTTTTTCTTTGAATGACCTTTTAAAAGTTTTGATTTGCAGTATCTGATGAATTTGTCCTTCAAAAATTAATAATAGTACTGTAAATTAAACAAAGTCACTGCCTCGATCTATAACAGCATGCTTGTTTTTTCTTTTCTCCGTGTTTTTAATTTTCTGAATCAGTTAAGCATAACAGTCCCAGCAAGTTATTTTTCAGAGGCGCAGTTATGAGGATAAGAACCTGAGGCTCTTGCCATTTGTGCAAAGAGTTCCTGATTCCCTTTGCCTGATTGTATTTCTGCCCCTCGACGGGGCTGACATGATGTTGGAATGATGTGATATCGATCCCTCCCCGTGCTTTCACAGGCTCTGGCTCTCTTTTGGTACCTGCATACATAACGAGCTGGATCCTGTCTCGGATGGAGTTGTCGGACACCGCTGCCGACATGGTGGTGCCTGCCTGGGAGTCATTCGGAGCTGGAACAAACAGAGGTCCCACTATGAACGAAGTGGCGCCTCCCAGATAGGAGAAGAGCGAAGCCACGGCCGTTGCTGTGGCTCTCTGGTCAGGGGCAAACCAAGTGGTGGACAGGAAGGGACCAGCGCTCATTATGGTGGGTCCAGCTAAACCGTTTAGAAACTGGCCTCCATGTATCAACCTGTAAAAGAAAAGAGAGAATGTAGCAGTTTCAGATCTACAGAAAAAAACAACAAATAATCATAAACCACTTCACAGTTATTCAAATCATACTTCATTTAGCTAAATGTGATAATTCGAGTTTCTCAGCCCCGTTGCTTTAAACTAGTGTGATCAGAGTCAGTATGTTACGCATATTGGCACTGAAAGTCCCCAATCATCCTGAAAAGTAACACCAAATTCCTTAAAATGTGGTCTTGTATTTTGTTTAACCAACACCTGATTAGATGTGAGATTTTTGGGACTAAATTCTTTTAATGTTGAAACAACTTGGAAAAAATCTAAACATAAAACGGTCTTATATTTTACAGGAAAAAACGTTTGAATGGCAAAACAGAACAAAAAATGAACTTTTAACCAAGATATGCCTTTCAGAAACCTTGAAAAGAATTATTTAGCAGTCATCATCTGTACCACATGATTAACATGGATCAGCAGTGAGGATGAAAGAAATGAAGACGTGCAGAATAGAAGTAACTTCAGGAAAAATGACAGGTGAATATGTATATAAATATAGAATTATCTCAGGAGATTAAAGTAATAACCCCCCACTGAGAGAGTTGCAGTCTCGGTATTGCACCTTCAGACTGAGCTGTGCAAGACAGATGTATTCTGAGATAATCCCTGATGCCACTGGAGGCCTCGCCACCTTCAAACTCTTCCAGACCTGTCTGACAGAGACAGGCAGCCTCTGGAGACAGCTCACGGCTGATTGATTGTCTGTAAGCTCGGTAAAGACACCATTCATTCAGAGCTCCGCAGGGAGACCAGGAGGGGAGGAAAACGGAAAGAGGAATACAGAGAAAATGACACAGAAGGCTTGTGTTAATTCCGAGTTTTCAGCATTCAAAAGATATTCAGTAAATTTTCCATCAGATTGGAAATTTGACAGCGAAGAGTCCCAGCTGATGGTCACTGAGGATGGGACTGCAGAGCGGATGTGGGACTTTAAATCTTTGGAGTTTAATTAACTTCCCTTTTTTATTTTTAACGATATTTTCAAAACCAAATCAAACAGAATATTTCACTTCAGAGGTGGGCTGAGCAAAACTTTAAATAATAACTTTTGCTTTGTTGGTGCTTAAGACAAGCCCGTGAGAATTTTTAACAACAGAAATTCCAAATATGAGAGGATGTTCAAAATTGAAAGCAGTGTTTCAGACTTCTTCCCATATTTTTGATGTCCAAAACTGTCATTGTTAAACACAGAAATAAGGGCCAGTGGTGGTGCTGCCAATAACAGCAACCAGTCATGCAAAAATGGCCTAAAATGATTTTTTAAACTATTTAAGTCCTACCTGACATGAAGCTTAGACACATATCTTAAGATTTAAAGAATGTTAAGGTAAAAGAAGAAAAACAAGGCAGGCGTGTTATGCGGGGTCCTCAGAGTGCTTTCACCTCCCAGACCTCCAGCTCTGCCAGGCTTAGCTGCGCACCGCCTCTGGGCTTCACGGGTGAATGTGTCCCACCAGAACACGAGGAGCTGCGGTCAATGACAGGCTGATTGGAGAAGAACTTGTTCACCCCATATCTTCTTCCCACATGTTCGACCTGCTGCCATCCCAGCCTACACACCGCCACCTCTAAACTCTTTGCGGCCCTTATTTTCCCTCCATCCCACTCCTATCTTTTTTGCAACTTCCCAGTCAACTTTACCCTGAGAGTCTTCATCATTTGACATTTGTGTGTAACACAGGACGACCTGTTTTCTGACCCTCTGAATGCAAGAGTCTAACATAATCAGGCTTTCTGATCTACTCGTCTGTGTACGTGCAGGAATGTGTGCATGCAGCTTCTGTCAATCCTTTATTAAAATGACTAAACTCAGCAGGATGGATGTGATCAGTGCTTAGACATTCCTGCATTTCTCACCATTTTCTTCATATGTAATTATGCGTGACAGGAGATAAGAGCAACTGCGTATGCATAGCTGTCATGCTGTCACTTTCATTTTGGCATGTAGGTCATTATAATCACTATTTTGTTGCATTACTACAGTATCTTAAAGCAGCGTGCCAATGTACTAAGAGGAAGACATCCACATCAGGACATAATGGGTAAATCTCAACTAACCTATTAGGCATCACGTTACCCTTCATTTAGCTGGGCTGCAATGATGCGCATGAATCATGTGCAGATGGCAAAAGGCAGTGGGTTTGAATTAAATTTCCAATGTAAAATGTGTTTATTATTTCATTTCTATACAAAATCCAGCAGAAGACACTGCTCTTTAACTGCTTGAAATCCATCAGTAGCAGTCTGAATGTTTCATCAAGAGCCGTGTTTTGCATGTCTGAAATCATAAAAAGTTGTATTCCTCCATTTTTTGCTAATCAGCTGACCAGGCTGTGTAAGCTAAAGAGGAGGCCGTGAATGATAGGAAAGCACAAACTATATTCAGCAAGAAGGTTTGAGGCTCGGGTATGGAGGATTTCCACCAGCCTCTGTCTGCAGAGTTTGCATGTTCTCCCTGTGTATACAGTATGGGTTCTCTCCTGGTTCTTCAGCTTCATCCTGCATGCATGATTGTCCCTGAGAGGATGTGAGTCTCTCTGTGCCCTGTGATAGGCTGGCAACCTGTTCAGGGTGTACCTGCTCATTGCTGGGATAGGATCCATCCCCTGTGACCATGATTAGAATCAGCTTTACAGAAATATCTATGACTAATTGTTAACGAGAACATTATTGACTCCTTTGTGTTTATCTTTATTAGTAATAATCTAAAGAGATCTTTCACTGTGGGAGCATTCCTTTTCCTCTAAATTTTAAATAAGCATTTTGACCCATACTGCTAATGAACTTGTTGATTCAGACTGGATTCTGTTAACCTGCAGCAGAAAGTCTTTGATTCAAGTCTCCACACAGTTTGTGTGTGTTGAAACCATGAATAAAAACCACAAATAAGCCAAATACTCGTCATGTTTTGAATCTTGCAACAAGAAACCATTATTGATGATCTACCTGTGTGAATCCAGTTTCTATAAACATTCATCAAATTAAGAGATAAGAAAATTAAAAGAAAAAAACTAAAACCTTCAGGATTGCTTTCTGTTATCACTCATTTTTCTACACCACAGTCCAACTACAGCAGCACAGACAATTACTTTGTGAAAAATTGCAACATTATTTAACCCAACCAATATATCCAACTATATGAACAAGACGACAATTTCAACTTTAGACATTTTTTTCTAACTTTATCTTAAACGTTGGTCAGTAGCCTGATTTAGTGTCAATTAGACCACAGACAAAATGAGACCAAATAAGACAGGTGATGCAGATGGATGGTCACTAGCACAAAGATGAGAGGTCACACGACGGAGCTGTACTGTGGCTGCAGAGCAAAGGGATGGAGCAGAGCTGGGATTTTTTCAACAAGTTCTGAACATCACTTTTGATGAAACTTGTCAGGCCCAATCTGACTGAGGGTGAGAAATTGAGGCCTGGACTGTGGCAAATTCATCCGACTGCTTCTGGTCTGCGGGGGCAAACAGATTCACTTCTGCCATCATAAAAAGGACCACAGTGAAGCTGCTGGGGAAATGGTAACGGAGAAATCGTCACAGCAGCGCAACAGCCTGCTGCAGGATCCAGCAGCGTCTGGTATTCAGGCAGCGAGTGAGCAAGGCAGGATCTACATAATTGAAACTTACTAATCAAACAGCTGTTCTGTAAGTTAACATCAGACAAACTGAGATGGTGAAACAGCACGGCCAATGCACTAAAACACAAGAAGGATCAAAAGCTGATTCGAAGGAGGAACAGATCACAGCAAGGTCGAATCAGCAGTCACAATGAAACCAATGTTTCTTCCTTGAACTTTACAAAACACATTCAACTCACTTCCTTTTCAAAGCTCCTTTAAAGTTTCTAAATACAGAAGAGAGGAAGTTTCACTGGTCTGTGCTCACACGTCGACAGTTCCCTTTGATTTACCAAAAAAATAAAAGAAAAAAGATCTTAGAAACTCCAAACAAAGAGGCAGTTTGCTTCCTCAAGTGGCTGTCGTGAAGAAAGTAATTGCCTTTTTAACATGAAAAGGTGTGTGAAACAAACAGGTCTGTAGGGGGTTTCTGAGGATATGTCACTGTTTTTAAACCTGGAGAAGTGACGCCACTTGTCTGCTGATCACAGCAGCAGGAAACTTCCAGTGCTGTTTGACTCCTGCTGTAATTCCCTTGATCTTTGCACGTTTATCATTCGGAACCAGCCTGACTGTTTTTATATTTACCTCTCTTTTGTTCCAGGTCATCTAAATCAATTCAGGCCATTTAAAAAAAGAGAGAGGCAGCACAGTCTGAAGGCATAACTAAACAAAGCCCTCGCAATGTTACCATATCTTCACAACGCCAAAGCAAAGAGTGCCATCTACTGGTGGCTAGTTGAACTGTATAACACTTGTCCTTTTTCCTAATAATCTACTATGTCATCCATTAAAATATGCCTTAAGAGGTGTGACCTATTACATTTGGTATTCAAATTAAAGTGAATTGTGTCACACTGACATTTGCTGTGTGATTAATGTCATCTTTGCTTTCACCAAGCTTTCTTGTTTTCCCCTTTGAACGGTGAATCTAAAGAGCTGAAGGTCATGGCTGCTTAGGGTAACTGCAAAGAGAAACAGCAGGCAGCTCCAGGTTTCCTGCTTTTTAGCCTGAGCTCATTTGATGTTGGGAATTAATGAATTCTATTGTACAGTTGGATGAAGATGAGGTGAGGCTGTAAAAAAATAGCTGGTAATATTATTCTGGGCATTAAGAAAAAGGAAGAGGGTTATTTTGTGAACCTCCTGTCTCGATTGTAATTCCTCTTTGTAATTAACCTGTTGTGTTATTGGTTGCTGTTACCATGAAGGGAGAGTGGTTTGCAAAAGTGTGCACGTTTGTGGCAAATTTCAAAGTGACATCCATGTGAATGCCAGAAAGCATTTTTTTTGTTTTTTGTTTTTTTCCCCAGTGGTTTCAGTGAGCTCAAAGAATCTTTAGAAAGTTGCATTTTCATCAATCATCTAAGGAAAATGAGCAAAACCTTTAGTATCAGTTTGAGTCCCAACTTGAGTTAAAAAGACATTGTTGGGAGTTTGTTAATTCATCATAGTATTTTAGTTTAATATCTAAACTGAAAAGCATGAAAGGCAGTTTTAATTTAGATAATTCAAATCAGCGATCTTTTGAGAGGATTTTGATTTTGATTAACTGATGAAAATCAAAGCAATTTATAATCTCTAGAATACCAAATAAAGGCTTGTGAAATCTGTGCATGGTTTAGCATGCAGGTCACATCCAGTGAAATGCAGGACTCTGAAGATTAAAGCCTTTTTTTCACAGCTTCAATATCGGAGCTCGATCAAAGCAACCAAAAAGCTACAACAAAAATCTTGTTTTTCAAAGACATACCTGATAAGAAGGCCCTTTGCCTCAATATTCTGTACGATAATTGATTTTAAACTTGCAGTCATCCATGCATTTGTGGCCTAATTTAAAAGAAAATGCCACAGAAATATACTATTTCAGTATACTTAGTACTACCAAACTAAGATCTTACATAACACAAGAATCAATACAGAGTCAACAGGATGTGATCATAAGTCTGAACATATACCAAACAGGTTAGAATGAGCTTGTGTAAGTGGACTCGTATAAATGGTCATGCATCTGGATTTGAGATGGTACAATGACCAAGGGAGGTTTTTCTTACTTGCATTTGGAATATAAACTATTCACTCAACTAATAGCTTTCTTACTGCAGCCCCATAAAACGGCAAAAAGAGACTGAGACCCTAAATTGATATATCTGCTCTAACGAAGCCAAAAAAAAGTCTGAAAAAGCTCAATTCCAAAAATATATGCAACTCATTCTGTGGAAATACAATTTCCTCAGAGAAAGGATATTTTATTATAAACTTCCTCATTGTGGAGCTCAATAGGAATCATTAAACAGATTACATATTCAGCAGAATTACATTTTTATAAAAGGCACATGATAATTGAAATGACCTTTTCTGAGCTCTTGCACTCTCTGAAATAAAAAGGTGGGGCCCATTGGTCAAACAGAAAATGAAATGAAAGGTTCCTTTCCCAAATCTTTTCCGGTGGTGCCTCAGTAATGTGCTGTCTGATAAGGCAGGGAACTGAAAGTGAGGACTCAAACGGTGTAAAGAAATCTCACAACACTGAGCCATCTTTCAGAATGGACTTCTATGGCAGCTTAATTCATTCATGTGTCCCTCTAAGCAGCTGTTTCTCTCTGCGGCGAAGACAAAGAATCAGGACTGTCTAGTATCAAAATAACTGAATTTATATGCAGCACAAAACTCTATTACATTTTCTCTCTAAGCAGACATTTTTTTAAAGTGAGACACAATTTACAGGTCTTAGTGCAGTAAGACATCCTGGTCTATGTGATTTTAAATCTAACACTAGAGGAGCTATGGAAAGTGCAGAAGTGTAAATATACATTAGGCAAGTGGGATGTTGGAGGAGATTTCTGATGAGACATTAAAGTAGGGAAAGATGCCAAAGTTCAAAAAGCATCTGATTCATTCCTCCATTGCAGACCCATGAAAGGGACCTGGACTGGACTGCTCACACAACATTGCTGAGAGAAATGAAGAGGATGAGAGAAAAGGTTTTTATGACAAGGTTTAGATGCAGATCTCACATGGCTCACTCTTCAGGTAAGCATTAGTAACTCAAATTTTATTCAGGCAGCCACAAAAGTAAATCAAATTCAGTGAGTAAGGCAGTGACATGTCAATTTTTGGCTAATACAATGCCTGACACACCATGCATTCTGGACCATCTGTAGTTTTTTTCTGTGCAATGTGGAATTAGAGAGAGCCAGGAGAAAACCACGGGCAGAACCAAGAGTTGAACCAAAGTAGAATTATTTTATTCGCGTGGATATGTCAAACAGACAAGTTGAGATTTGTCCTGAAGTCATGGTAGGGGTCATCTGATAGGAAAGATGGCTGGGTATTGTTGTGCATCATGTGCATAGCAGTGGAACATGAAGTCATGCACATAAGGAACAGTGTTAAAGATGGTTGTGTACATTGCAAAAAGATAGCTTCCCAGTAGAGCCATGAGAACACCAGTAGAGAAGCAACTTAAAAAACAACTTTAAAAAATACCCATTAAAAAAATAACCGTTGAGGTATGGTTCGAACCAGGAGTGTGCCCCATTTCAGAAAGCAAATACAGCAGGATGGAATTATTTAAAGTGTCAATACCTCAGAGAGCTGAGAACCAAAGATTATGCTACAACTCTAACTGCCTCTCTTGTCACTGTCACTCTTAAAGTCAGACAAATATGAGTAAAGCAGGTTGATCAAAACCTGTTGTAATGGCATGGCCTTTGCATAAAAATAGATAGGAGTGGATATAGCAAAACATTTTGATAGTTTTCAGCTTGACCAGCATTCAGAGAAGGTTTTTGTAAAAAGCTGAGTTAAGTTAATGTTGGTGTGGTTTGTTTGGAAAACCCTGATCTCTGTTTCGTTTCAGTCTTCCTTAAATGAAAGAAAACCGTTTTGGATTAGCTGTCTTCAACAGGGAAGAAAGGATAGATCTTGGTCAATTATAACTCCAAGGTGACTCACAGTAATGCTGGAAGCCAATGAGAGGTTGTAAAACAAAAGTATGTGTACAAAGATCAGAGATCCAAAAATGATTACTCCAGTTTTTGTAGGATTTACCAAAAACAGTAAAGCTGAGTATCATCAGCATAGCAATGAAAGTGGATTTTATGATTTTTAACAATACTGTCAAGTGGAAAAAGGAAGTGTAGGAAATACCAAGGTTGTGTCTGACTCGGCTTTGTGTTGAGGACACATTATTGACATGAACTGCATTCTGATAAATACAATGAGTAATTTAAACCAAAGCAAAGCAGAACCCTTGATTCTACAACAATATCGTCAATCATGTCAAAAGCTCTGCTATGATCCAGAAGGACCAGTACAGATGCAAGACCATTATCAGAAACAGTTTAAAGATCACTGGTAACTTTTATCAGTGCGGGTCAGGTCAGATGAAATATGGGTCTGTAGTTAACTAAAACATCAGGGTCAAGTGACAGCGAGGGTTTGATGACAGCTAATACAAAAGATCTTGGAACTGAGTCAAGACTGGTTAATCTGATTGTGCATAGATAAACTGATTACACCATACATAATGCATATTTCTCGCAAAAGCTAGAAAAAATAAATCAAATAAGTTAATAAATGAACAAACTCTGCTGACTGTAATTCACTCATGGTAAACTCTTTGTACCAGGGTACAAGTAGCTCCATTTATCAATAAACAGATTCACATGGCTGGACTTCAAATTCTCAAAGGTAAAAAAGTTTGCCAAATAAATCTAATTATGGTAAATATGGATGGCTTCTGACTGCACTGCAGCACATGAACCACTCTCTGCCTCCTTTCCAAATCCTTCCAAACTTCATCAAACTTTCATATTTGAGCCCAGAACCGTCAGATCGGCAAACAGATTTACAAGTTTACAAGCATCTTACCATCTTCTGAGTTTCATTTCCGTCACTGGGATGATTCGTAAGGTCGCTCCAAGCAGCATGAAGAAAGCAGAAAGCAGGAGGGATGCCCGTAAACCTGGAACACAGAAGATCAATCATGGAAAAAAGCAAAATGAACACATGTGGCTAATCAAAAATGATAAAAAGTGAACAGGGTTACCATTCAGCATATCAGCTTCTAATCATTGTTTTATTCCAAATTAATATGCATTAAAAACTACTCAAAAAAATCATACAAATGCACAACACTTACATAATACTTTCAATGCTTTTTAAGACTTAAGACGTAGAAGCAGCATTTAGTTTTTTATGCTTCATGCATGTGGACGAAAACTCTTTTTTGATTTGCCACTTTTTATTTGTATCAATTCCTCACACTTATATTTTTGCATTTTATCTTATTTCATTTGAGTTATATCAGTCTTTAACCAATTATTTATATCTTTTCACAGTTTGTTTTAACTCTACTTTCATCATTCTTCTTCTGCACCCCACTGTAATGCTGAAATGGACTATATAAATAAAATATGCTTGCCTTGCTTTAAACAGAGATAGTTAAGCTTTTTAGTCCATAATGATTCAAAGGAGCCGACAAAATACACGAATTACCACGCAGTTGCACCGACACCTACAAACAGCTTCAACAAAACCCTGAACAATAAAGCATTTATGGAAAATCTGTCATACTGGACAACATTTGTACTGTTAGAATGTAAGCTGTAAGGATGTGGCCTGTAAAACTATTGATGCAAACAAACCCCAGAGATCCTTCCTCGTTTAATATTTCCTGTGTCACAATAGTCCAAACACAGCAACCTTTTCTAAAAGTCTGATATTCCATCCTCACTCTCGGTCACATGAAATCTATTTGAGGAAATTACCTCTTCATATCTCAGTTCTTCTCTTCCCACACACATAACAATTGTTTAAGTTTTCATGAATAACATTTAATTATGTCTACTGGAAGCAGACCAATATATACATTTTGTAACGAATTCTGCACAATTTCAAGTTTTTCTATTTGTCGCTGTGTTGTCCTGCATCAAGTCCTGAAATGTATTCCAGATGCTGACAAGAACTTATCACTGAAATGCTCTGTGTTATCATCCTTTAAAGATCCCTCAACTGTGCTTTACTTAATCATGAAACAATATGTCACCCATTACTAATATGGGAACCATTTTCAATTCATTTGGACTTCATACCATAACTGATGCCGTTTTTTAAAATCACACTGTCAAGGGCAATATAGGGATAATTGGGCGAACAACTGCTTTAATTACAGAAATAGCATAATCAATATAAAAAATATTTTCTTCTATCCAAGCAATGGTTTTATTAATTTTCCAAACAAAAAATATACCAAATTAGGGATGCAAACAGTTAATCGATTATCGATTAATTGTCGATAAGAAATTACTCGATTAAAATAATTTAATTGCTACTAATTGCATTTTGAACCCGTAATTCCCCGCGAGCCCGCATGGGGGCGCGCTAGACGCGAGACGTCCTTGACGCGCATGCGGGAACAAAGAAGAAGCTCCCCTCTGATAGACAAACTACAAGCGGTAAACTGGCAGGATGAAGAGGACCAAACGGAGTCTGGTATGGATCCAATGTAAGTTGGTTAATGACGGCAAAGATGCCAAAAATGCACAATCTGTTTCAGTATTTTGAAGTACAATAACTCCACAACGT